>JUFY01022326.1:0-15922 GCA_001855655.1 Leptopilina clavipes
ATCCAATAGTAATATTCGGCTGAAGGCCGAATTATAATTATTTAACTCTTTTATAGAGTAAACATCGATCTAGGAATTTCTGATTACAACAAACAAATGCCAAAAGGCGAGAGAATGACAATTTTTCTACTTATCGGGACTCACCGCTGATGCGCCTTCGGCCCCTCATTGCTCCTCGACTCATCTTTAACTTTTCTCTCTTCTTTTCTTAAATTTAACTACAATTAAACCAAATTTATTTTTAAGGTGTTGTGCACCGCACTCTAGCACCAGAACGAGAATGACAAAAATGGACGACCTGTCACTATAGTTGGCGTCGCTCATCAGCGCCTTCTTCCCGGTGAGCTTTTTTAGTACCGATTACCCAATTCTTATTTGTAGTCGATTATTTGTCGATTACTTATCGACAATCGTCGGTAATGTAGAACTCAATTTAGCTGTATTCGCATGGTTGATCCTTCGGAGACTCTCTATAGGAACAACATCAGCTGACTATGTTTGACAGCTCGAATTCGCAGACGGGTCTTCGTCTTCCTGGTGCTCTTGGATATTCGGGAATCCCATCCGAATATATACACCAGGAAGCGCATCCCTCGACGACTTCGGTAATAATAATAGAACGAGATTCGATGATGGACAATAGATCGCTCTTTATTTTTCAACGTTCTCTCGCGGCGATTTCCCAATGAAAAGTGTGAAAAACAACAATTAAAGAATGAATTAATTTATTTTTATGTTGAATGTGATTCAGTGAGTTGGCAGGTTTATTTCTTTATTAAATTTAAAATTATTAATTATCTTTATAATTTATGAATTTATTTGACAGTGTAATTTTAGTATGAATTTAATTAACAAGATTTAAAATTTACTTTAGGTTAGGAAAGGATTGATTTTTCGTTCTGGTGGATATATTTTCCCCAAAATTTTAATTTATTATTATTGAAGAAGAATCAATCTTTAATTTAACATTATTTTTGTGACAAGGCAAAATGCCGCGTCACAATATATACACTAGGTTCGTTACAGAGGCACCTTTAGCCCACTGCATGAGAAAGGTGTAGTCGGTGGAGCAAAGAGTCACTCATCTGGCGTTCCGAGACTTGGATTGCCTTACCCAGGAAGAAAAGTTGTAGCAAAAGTGTTGCCCCCTAAATTAAAAATTTGAAACCTTTTCTTAACTGTGAATTTAATTCAAATAAATACTTTAAAAGAATTAGAAAATTAATAAAGTATTTTTTAGGTTCACAAAACTAGGATTGGCGGAGAAATTTATGATGCTCTTCCAAATTCATATCAAAACGGTATTTCTACATATATTTCAGTGTGGAAATCAATTACAAAAGATTATAATTTAAAAAAAGGTTATGTAACTTCATAGTTATTAAATTTGCATTAAATCTTACATTATAGTACCTGACCATAAAGTCGTACCGATTAAACACTTGGTTCATAAAAGAAGTTCTGGTGATACTATTATTGAAACAAGAATTAATGGAATTGACCAAAGACTTTATCTAAAACCAAATAAAGGTTTCTTTGCTGGTAAGAGAACGAAAATTTGGATAGCAAAAATTGACCCAAAGCAACCTGACAAGTTTACTTACTCTCCACGTTCAGGGGTAAGACAAATTTATGATTTGGATGAGAAATAATTTTTTCTACAAAAGAATAATAATTTACTGAATTTCAAAAATTTATGATCACAATTTTATTTAAGGTAATGGAGAACGTGGGTACTTTTTACCATGACAGGAAGACATCAACGTCACTACTGCACAGAATTGATAGGAATGGGAGATCAGTGTTTGTAAGTTACGTGTTTTAACCCTAGGATTGTTTTATTTCAATTTTTATTTTATTTTATTTAAACGCTATCCAAAATATAAAGGGTTATGACCGGTTGACCCTTAGATTAAGACATGGAAATCCGAATGGAAATAGCTCTTTAAATTCAGACAGTGATGAATAAGATGGGTCGACCCTTAGATGATAAAATTGAGGTTTTACTAAAAACAGCATTCCAATTAGGTAGGAGAGACAAAAGTGGGTTGACCCCTAGGCCAGGGAATGGAAGTTCTGATAGGATTAGCACTAGTAGTTCAAGTAGTATCCGGAAAAGTGGTTCGACCACTATTTCGATGGTTGGAAATTCCGATTGGAACACTACTCCAAGTTCAGGTAGTGGTGACAAAGGTTGGTAAACCCCTAACTCAGAAAATAGAGGTTTTAATGGGGACAGCATTCCAATTAGGTAGGAGCAACAGAAGTGGGTCGACCCCTAGCTCAGGAAATGGAGGTTTTAATTGAAACAGCATACCAATTGGGTAGTGTCGACAAAGATGGGTCGACCCCTAGCTCAGGGGATGGAGTTTCTAATAAGGAGTTTCTTAGCACTCCTAATTACAGCAGTAGCCGGAAAAGTGGGTCGACCCCTAGCTCAGGAAATGGAGTTTTTAATTGGAACAACATACCAATTAGGAGCGACAAAGATGGGTCGACCCCTAGGTCAGGGAATGGAAGTTCTAATAGGATTAGCACTACTAGTTCAAGTAGTAACCGGAAAAGTGGGTAGACTCCTAGCTCAAGAAATGGATGTTCAAATGGAAACAGCATTCCAATTAGGTACTAGCCGGAAATGTGGGACCCCTAGCTTAGGAAATGGAGGTTTTAATTGTAACAACATACCAATTAGGAGCGACAAAGATGGGTCGACCCCTAGCTAAGGAATGGAGATTCTAAAAGAATTAGCTCTTAGCACTCCTAATTACAATAGTGCCAGAAAATTGGGTCGACCCCTAGCTCAGAAAGTGGAGGTTCTAATTGGATTAGAATCCCAAGTTTAGATATTGACAACAACGTTAGTTCGACCCGTTTATTTCATTAATACTTTATTATGGAAAAATAATATTCCACTTGTTAAATAATTCTACAAATTAAAATTATTCTCAATTTTTAAGGATGGTACTTCTGGTGACTACGTGATCAAGTCATTACCGGTTAATCTCCCTAACGTTAAGGATCTCCCAAAAGCTCGTAGTAATGAAACTGATGAATCATTTGTGAATACTGCAGATCATATGATCTACAAACGAGACATAGACGATGATGAATATCTTAATGGTATGTTTTCAGATACCAAAAGGTGAAATTAAATTCTTACCTTTTTTGCAGATGGTATTCTTAAATTCTTCTACATTTTGACATATTCTTCCACTATTATCACCGCAGCTAAATCTTTATATTTAAATTTATAGAATTACACACTTCTACCAATAAAGTCTTCAAACGTGAAATCTCTGCAAAATCAAAATTAGGTAATCCAGAAGTCATATACCCGGAAATTATGATTTTTGTTGACGATACACTGTTCTCGTAAGTCATTCTGCAGTAAACTTGAGTTCTATCTAACAATAGTAGTGTCATAACATTTTGTAATTTTCCATAGTCGTTTCAATAAAAATGTGGAAGAAACTGTGCGATATATTCTTTCTCTATGGAACGGTGTAGACTTACGGTACAGAGCTCTCAAAACACCGGAGATATATTTGAACATCGCAAGGATAATTTTAGTTGAGGTATTTTTGTACATTGTTTTTTTGAATTTTAACATTTTTTTGGTACATTTTTTTTATCTGTCTATAATTATTAACACAGTTCTAATTTAGCATTCTTTATTTAATTAAATTATCAACAGGGTCCTCTTCCTTTTGAAAACAAAATTCTTGCTCCCGGTGGCAGAAACAAAATATTCGACGAAGATGCTTTAAACGCTTTTGGTCAATTTTTGTTCAACGAAGACAAAATTGGATTTAAAAGAGACTACGATGTAGCTATATTGATGACTGGAAAAGATTTAATAACTATGAACTACAGAACTAGTACAACTGGTAAGTAAAAACACTTATGGTGTTTGCTGACAAGTTGCTATTCCACTCTGGATCAAGAAATGCTTAATCCTAACTCAAATGACTTCATTTGCCTAATCCCTAACGAATTATTTTGCTTATTTTTAGGTATTTCATTTGTAGGTGGTGCTTGTAATAAAACAGCTTCAGCGTATAAAATTAAAGCCGTAGGGGTAATAGAGGACAATGGTGGTTTCAAGGGAATTAAAGCTGGAGCACACGAATTGGCTCATTTGTAAATAAACATATAATTATTTTGAAAGGGATATTTTCAACAAAAGTGTTCAAAACACATTTCCCGTAATAAAATGATTTACTAAAAATGTCAATAAAATATTACAGACTTGGTGCTCCACATGATGGTGATGAAGGTTCGTCTTTTGGTGGACCTGGAGCTGAAACATGTTCATGGGATTATGGTTATCTAATGAGCTACGAACGACTTGACAGGAAGCAATTTCAGTTTTCCTCATGTTCCCAAAAATCAATCACTTATTTTACCAGGTACATGAGTGAAATTTTTCATATTTTTAATTTCCCCATACGCCGATGTTTCTAAAAATTAATGCAGTACTAGATGCTCGGAAATTTTCAACATCCAGAGGTTGAAGTCAACCAATAGTTCTGGCAGGAATCCTGACGACTTTTATATCTTCTATATCAAACTTTTTTTCCGTTTGTCCAGTCCATGAGAGTCTAAACAAAGAACAGATTTTTCACAAGCATTTGGCACAAAACCTTCTTTGAACCACTTAATTTAATTTGTTCCTCCCATCAGTACAAGAATTCAATAAATTCTCTAAAATTATTTAAGACCTTTAGAAAAATCGGTGTTTGGTACTTGGATAATGTTACTTGTTATTCAACTATATTCACTAAAATTTTAATATAGCCTAACTCGAGCTGAATGTCTTCGTAATAATCCTGCTGAAAAGATGGGAACTCAAAAATTGAATAGAATATTGCCTGGTAAACTTATGACACTAGATGAACAATGCATAAAAAGTGGATTTTATGGAGCACATAATGTAAGAATTCTAACTAAATTCTAATTACAATTCACAAATAAAATAAATATGCTCTCTTTTCAGAAAGATTCAAGTGTATGTCTAGATCTGTGGTGTTTGGAGAGACCAATTGGATTTAAAGGAAAAATGACTTATCAGTCGACCCAAGCGGCTGCAGAAGGATCTTATTGTGGCGATGGGATGGTAAGTTTAGTGGATTCACGCTACAATTACTACATCTGCTGCAAGAAATAAAAAATTATAAATAACTAACGAAGAATTTTTCTTTTTTAGTACTGTCTGGATGGTGAATGTGTCAAGGAAACACCTTAAACAGATAAAGATTAAACATATCTTTAATGTAAACACAAGAGTAAATAATTCTCAAGTTATTGAAATTATCATTATATGTAATTCAAACGGTGACCACAGTTTAACGAACAATTTATAATACAGAAATTAAATAAAGAAATGTAAATTTTTTACCGCATTTTTTTGTGTATTTTACTCTGCTTACTGTGCTATATAACCTAAAAAAATTATGTTTTGGTATTAACACTCATCGTGGTGTAGAAAAATGTTCTGGAATGTCTAGAGTCATCTGAAGCTAGACCTCGTCTAGTCGCTGAACTGGAAGGTCTGACTTATCCCAATTCTGGCGCTACTCACCTAAAAGTCAACTAGGTATACAGTCTATTCTGGAAGATCTACTTTGACCCAGCTTTGATGCTAGTCAGAAGTTCTAGATAACTAAATTAACTAAAGATCCTCTAAGGAGAGTTGAGACAAGTTTCCCCTTCCACTACGATTGCAGAAAACAAAAATCGGAAGTGGTAAACAAGCGCGATGAATTCTAAAAATCAATTCCTATCCTATAGTGAAACGTCACATGTTATGTTCTGTGAAATAGGTTATGTTTATTTACTGCTAAACTCGTGTACCTCGTGTTGCGTATTTTATTCAATTAAAAATACATTGCAAAATAGTAAACCGTTGCTGCATTTTGCATTGTAAGACGAAGTCAGGGGGACAATATTTTAAAAGTGTTTCCAAAATGTCCAAATCTGCGAGAGATCCTTTCTTAAAAAAGATAGTTCGAGAAAATCGAAAATCTCGAATGATGGTACACGAAAGTATGCGAAATGAATGAATTTTTAAATCTAAATTAATATTTTACGCTTCTGTTATTAATTATATTCATGAAAATAAATATCCATATTATATATTATGTGATATTATTATTAATTGAACTTTATTTGAGAAAATAAGTTAAATTAAAAATAGTGACATAAAATTTTGATTTTAAAATATCTATTTATTATTTTATAAATTTACATAATTATTATATAATAACAATCTTTTATAAAATAATAACAATTATTACATGACAACAGTTCATCATTGAAAATAATTTACATAATTTTTTTAATTTAAGAAATAAAGTTACTTTTTAAAATAATAAAAATACTATTATTTCTAATTTATTTTTAATGAGAAAAGTTTAGTAAAATATGAATAAAAAAGAAAGAAGAAAAATTATGTTGTAGTTTTTAAAATAAAAAAGACATGTAAAATGAAAATAGGGAAGCAAAGAAGTCGACCGCTAAAAATACAACAATAAATTTTTACGTTACAATATGTTCAGGGAAAATTTTTTGGCGATATTTAGGTCAATAGAAATTTTTAAGACAAAATTAGAAGCCAGCAGCTTCAGCCGCTGATTAGCAGACAATCAGTTTTTCATTATTTTTTAGGTCTAACGACTCTATGTTTTAATTGTTGATCAACAATGAATTTTTAAATTAAAATTTGTACATTAAAATATGTGTCTCAGTAATATTTAGGTCAACTGAAATTTTTAAGACAAAATTAGACGCCAGAAGCCTCAGCCGCTGATTAGCAGACAATTAGTTTTTCATTATTTCTTAGATCTAATCCTTTCAGACATGTGTTAATTAAAAAAATAATTTAGAAATGTTTTCGAATTTTTGACGAATTTTGGTGTCCTTTAGAAGTCCTTTTGGATGTCTTTTAGCTCTCTAAATGTTTTTCAAATGGTTTTCGGAATTATTTTTAGAAAGATTTTAGAAGACTTTCTGGATGATTTTAATATGTCCTTGTGGAGGTCTTGTTAAAGTGTCCGTAGATGTATTTTTGAAGACTTTTTGGATATCTTTTGGAAGTCTTTTTGAATGTTTTTAGAAGGTTCTTGGTCGTCTTTTTAGATGGCTTTTGGATGACTTTTTGGATGGCTCTTAGAAGTCTTTTCGAATAATTTTTAGATGTCTTTTGGAAGTATTTTTGAATCCTTTTAAATTGTTTTCGGACGTTTTATTTTAAATGACTTTTAGACGTCTTTTTGGGTATCTTTTGGAAGTCTTTTTGGTCTTTTTTAGGTATCTTTTGGAAGTTTAGTTTTCGGATGCCTTTTACGAAGGTCTTCAGAAGTTTTTTGTATATTTTTCAGCTGGTTTAGAATATGAGACATCCTTAGAACGTTATTTTATCAAACCCTCACGATTCAAGAAGAAATTTCGAAACGTTTTTGTAAACTTTGAGGTTCTTTTCCCCCACTTGGGAAGTGAAGGGAAATAAGATAGATATACTGTAATTGAAATTCACAAACGTACATCGAATTGAATAAAATAGATGAATGAGCAAATGTATTATAATTCAGAATATGAAGGTGGCTTTGGATGTCAGAAAAGCGTTTCCTATTCTCGAAACAAGAGATAACAGATAATACACCCACGCGTGTACAGGAAGTTTGAAACTAAGTTTTGAGTCGTTGCCTTGTCAGAGTATTGGAAGGGAGGAAGACGTCTCTGCTGACGTGAACATAGCATTACGATCACGCTCCCTTGTCTAACGTGAGAGAGAGAGCAAGAATGGGAATTTCAAGATAGGATTTCTCTCCCTTTACAGTTGGTATCAACTATCAGTGCTTTATCATCAGTTCTCCAAGTATCAATTCAATATACCAGAAACTTGTACATTTTCTTTAATGTCAAATAAGTTTCGCATCCCTTCTTTCTACATCTTTAGCAAAAAAAAAATCCATTTTTGATTTTCCCTTTTTGCCAAATATTTCTTCAAATAGTTTCATAGCATTCGGCAAAATTCTATATACCTTTTCTAGATACATAGTAAAAAGTTGATAAAAACTGTTTTTTATTATATCACTTCCTATTTTACGGGATGGCATTAAAAATTCTCCCTTTTGCGTTAAAGCGTTTGGTATTATTTTTCAGCATGTAAGTTGAGCTTTTATTTTCTGCACAGTGTAAATTTAAAAGACTGTAAAAATGGCTGAAAAAAAACAGTTCACCATTAAGAAGGGAAATAAAAAATATAAAGCCTCTCGCTAATTTGTGAGACGAGAATATTATATAGGGCGTTAAAAGACGAGAGATAAAAAAAATGAAAAGAAAAGAGTCTAGATCGTTTCAAAAGAATTCATTTGGACGTTTACTGGCGGGGGCGTACATTCTGAATGCGAATGGTTAAGGAACAGGCGAAGGGTTCCGCGATGGCCAACAGCAATCACGGAAATGATCGTAATTTTAACGACGTGAATCGCGCTTCATGTGCTTTAAGGGATCCTAAAGTGGAATCATCAAGAGATTTCTCAAAAACAAAGTAAATTAAAAGTTTTTTTTGATCTGCATTCTTTAATGAGAATTATTTTGATTTAAAAAAAATTTTTCACTTAAATTACTGATTTATTTTTAATTTATTTACATTATTAATAATGAGGTTTTGTAATTTAGTTTATTGATTGCTGAGTTATAAATTTAGAGTTGGATGGTCAACAAAAAGGCACATCTTGTCTTGGGTGTCTTTTTGGGTGACTTTAGGAAGTTTTTTTGAATATTTTTAGATGGTTTTTGGACGACTTTTGGAGGGTTTTTAGATGGTTTTAAGGAGAATCTTTTTGGGAGTCTTTTGGAAGTCTTTTTGAAGTCTTTTTGAATATTTTTGGATGGTTTTTGGACGACTTTTTGGATGGATTTTAGAAGTCCTTTTGAATGATATTTAGATGTCTTTTGGAAGTCTTTTTAAATATTTTTAGATTGTTTTTTGATGACTTTTGGAGGGTTTTTAGATGGTTTTAAGAAAAATCTTTTTGGATGGCTTTTAGAAGTCTTTTTGAATATTTTTGGATGGTTTTTCGACGACTTTTTGGATGGTTTTTGTAAGTCTTTTTGGATGATATTTAGATGTTTTTTGAAAGTTTTTTTGAATATTTTTGGATGGTTTTTCGACGACTTTTTGGATGGTTTTTGTAAGTCTTTTTGGATGATATTTAGATGTTTTTTGAAAGTTTTTTTGAATATTTTTGGATGGTTTTTGGACGACTTTTTGTAGGGTTTTTAGACGGTTTTAAGAAGAATCTTTTTGGGTGTCTTTTGGAAGTCTTTTTGAATATTTTTAAATGGTTTTTGGACGACTTTTTGGAGGGTTTTTAGATGGTTTTAAGAAAAATCTTTTTGGATGGCTTTTAGAAGTATTTTTGAATATTTTTAGATGGTTTTTGTACGACTTTATGGATGGCTTTTAGAAGTATTTTTGGATGACTGTTAAATGGTTTGTAGACGTCTTTTTGGATGGCTTTTAGAACTCTTTTTTGATGTTTTTAAAGACGGTTTTTTGACTTTTTTTAGATTTCTTATAGAATTTTTTTTAAATGTTTTTTAAAATCCATCCTAACAATCTCTTTTAATGTTTTTAGAAGCTCTTCAAACGTCTGTTTCGGTGACTTTTAGAAATCCATTTAAATCTTTTAGCTCGCTACTGTACCGACAATCGAGAAATAAATTATCAAACGACGATTTAATGATTTTGTCTACAGATTCGTAAATTATCTCATGCGTAACTCATCAAAAGGAAACGACGCCTCTAAACGACGCCAATCGCCGCAATTCTCATGACAGGTCTGCTACTTAATTACATATAATGGAAAACGTAAATCTTTCTAAAAGATTCCATCACCGTTTTTAGGGTCCATAAAATTTTTAATTCATCTCCTTTGAATTTAGAAGACACCGATATATTTTTCAGATATTTACAGAATTACACCAGGTAAATAGATTTAAGGCAAATTTTAATAACATGGAAAACAACCGTTTAGAAATTCATCGAAATAATTTATTTCGATGAGAATAATATTATTTCGATTTTATTGGCCATGTTCCTTGCATTATAAATAAAACCACTGCATGTAGCATCTGTACAGCAATAATTTAAGTGCGCAGCCTCAAAAACAAGATTCAGGTCCCAACCATTTATGTTGCAGCTGTTCTCAGGGGGCTCATAACTCGATTTAATTCTCGCGAAATCTGCATGTTTAACTTGTGTCTCAGTGTTAACCTCGCGACTCTCGTGTTTCTCGAATTAATATTCACGTTGCGCCCGATTACATAAGTGTGTCCTCTCTCTCTCTCTCTCTCTCTCTCTCTCTCTCTCTCTCTCTCTCTCTCTCTCTCTCTCTCTCTCTCTCTCTCTTCCTCTCTCACTCATTCTTTTTACCCTTTCTCCGTTATTTTCGGTGAGGCGTTGCTCAGGTGGCGAAGGTCTGTAATTTCCCGTCATTTCGTATAATTAGTTTTTTGTTCACATCGTACCGGTTGCTTCATTTGTTTTTATTAACCACAAACTTAAATTTTTTACGATCATCGTTCCACGTCTTTTTGTCCATCCCCACCCCCCACCACCTTTTCCCTATCAAAGTTATTTCATGTTTTACTCACGATTTTAATGTTACGATAGTTTCGAGCAATTCAATTTTAACGTCAAGTGGAGACCTTTTTACTTCGAAATAAAAGAGATGAAAATATCGTAAATAAAACACTGACGCACGTATGTATCATATAAAAGTGAAATCTGGCCTTTATAAAATAAATTTTTTTAATTTTTAATTAGAACCATCGTGATCATTAATTTTTAATAACGAGAAAAAAATTAGCGGAATAAAATATTTGTAGATGGGAATTTAAATATATATATATAATCTTATCTGTAATGAAAATCGATTTTGAAATTTTGTGTTCTTAAGGTGACACATTCGCTTGTGTTGCATACAAGGTACTAAACTTTTTTTTAGGAGAAATTCTGAGCTGTTATTGAATGACAATAAAAAATTTAAATTAGGAAAATTGTAGTAAATGGGAATTTGAATTTGTAAAAAATCGATTTGAAATTTTATGTTCTAAAGGTGGCATACTCGCCTATACATAGAAGGTCCTAAACATTTTTAGGAGAAATTCAGAGCTATTATTGAATGACAATAAAAAACATAAATTAAGGAAATTGTAGTAAATGGGAATTTGAATTTGTAAAAAAACGATTTGAAATTTTCTATTCCAAAGGTGGCATATTCGCCTGTACATAGAAGGTCCTAAACTTTTTTTGAAGAGAAATTCTGAGCTGTCATTGAATGATAATAAAAAATATAAATTAAGGAAATTGTAGTAAATGGAAATTTTAATTCGTAAAAAATCGATTTAAAATTTTGTGTTCTTAAGGTGGCACATTCGCTTGTGTTGCATACAAGGTACTAAACTTTTTCTTAGGAGATATTCTGATCGGAAATTTAAAAAAGAAAATATAAAAATTATAAAAATATAAATTACGAAAATTGTAGTAAATTCTGAGCTGTTATAGAATGTCAATAACAATCATAGATTAAGGAAATTGTAGTAGTTTGAAATTTAAATTGGTAAAAAATCGATTTAAAATTTTGTTTTCTTAAGGTGACATATTCGCTTGTGCTGCATGAAAGGTTCTTAACTTTTTTTTAGAAGAAATTCTGAGCTGTTATTGAATGACAATAACAATTATAAATTAAGGAAATTGTCGTAAATGAGTTTTTCAATAAAATCTCATGTGTAAAAAATCGATTTGAAATTATGTACTCTCAACATGGCACATTCGCTTGTGCAGAAAGTTTGCTGCATTTACGTGTAATACAATTTTCACCAGATCAACTCAAAAATTCGTAGATACATTTTTGAAAACGTACTTTTAAAAAATGAGAATAAATTTTTTTAAATTAATTTTTACAACCAGAGGAGGGGGAACTTCAAAAATATGTAACCAAATTAAAAATCTTTCCAAATAGGCTTCAGTCTCAGTAATCTTTATTTCCGTATTATTTTCTGTGTCGAGTTTTATCTTTTATTTTCCATCTTTCATATTAATCTCCGGTCGACATCCGTCGTTACATGCGATATTCATCATTCCATTGAAATGTCACCAAAACTTAATTTAACTTATTCGTTTTGCGATATCTAACTGACAAAAGTGTTTTTCTTGCAATTCATATGAATTTTCCAAAAATTTCGATCATATAAATTTTGGTTTCTAAATAATTATGAAAAAATAGACTCAAAAAATATATAATATTTTTAATATATAAGGAAAATGAAAATGAAAATGAAAATGAAAATGAAAATGAAAATGAAAATGAAAATGAAAATGAAAATGAAAATGAAAATGAAAATGAAAATGAAAATGAAAATTATAAACATGATCAAAAGGATAAAATGCAATTTTAAGGACATAAATGCAATAATAGAAAGGATTTTAAATGTCACAATGTGAAATGAACATATAATCTGTAACAAATTGAGTATATAAACTCCTTAACGATCTGCAATGGTTTAACTTTCGAGACCTATTAAATTCCAAAAGTTTCCCAAAAAGTCACATTGAAATTAAAAGACGTAGAGTGTATAGTGAGTCTTAACGAAGAGACTCTGCGGTAGGCGAAAAGGGCTTTGAGAGTCGTTTTACAGCTTTCGCCTCACTCGTAATTCATTCGCCAATTGCATACTTGCTTCGTTCACTGTGCGTCAAGTTCGCTACTGTGCGGTCACTAAAGATTGCACATTTCCAATCTGAAGATGGATTAAAATATCATTAAAAACACTTTATGCGTCTGTTAAATAATTACTGTGCGCGTTACCGCAATTGGTTTAGAAAGTTGACCTACTCCAAAATCACAAATTACAATATTTTACATGTTTATGGTTTTTAATTCTTTATAAATTAAGTCATTAGTGGACAAATAATGATTTTCTTTTTTGTCCCATATTCTCATTTTATTATTAGCAAATAAAAAAGAAACCTTGCATCATCAAAAATGCTTCAAGGTCAACATGCAATTTTTGCAAGCTTGTACCAAAACATTGTCGCAAGGTTAAATTTCCCAGCTTGCCGCAAGCTTTCACGGTAAGTTTTGCTGTAAAATTACAAAGTAACATTCCCGCAAGGTTCCTGTAAGGTTCAAAAACTCACTTTGCAAGCTTTGATTGTAATTTTACCAGAGGCTTGCCGCAAGGTTTCGCCGTAAGTTTGCTGCAAAATTACAAAGTAACATTCCCGCAAGGTTCCTGTAAGGTTCAAAAATTCACTTTGCAAGCTTTGATTGTAATTTTACCGGAGGCTTGCCGCAAGGTTTCACGTTAAGTTTTCTGGATAATTACACCCTAACATTGTCGCAAGATTGCTATAATGTTAAAATATTCCACTTTGTAAGATTGCCGGAAGCTTGCGGCAAGGTTTTTGCAGTAAGTTTGCTGTAAGGTTGCACCCAGAGCTTGCTGAAAAGTTTTTCAGTAATATTACAGCAAACTTACTTTGAAACCTTGCAGCAAGCTTCCGGCAATCTTACAAAGTGGAATATTTCAACATTACAGCAACCTTGCGGCAATCTTACGGTATAATTTTCCAGATAACTTAGCGTGAAACCTTGTGGCAAGCTTCTGGTAATATTACAAATCAAAAACTTGCTAATTGGGACATTTTAACATTGCAGCAACCTTGCGGCAATTTTACGGTGTAATTTTCCAGCAAACTAAGCGTGAAACCTTGCGGCAAGCTTCTGGTAATATTACAAAGCAAAAACTTGCTAATTGGGACATTTTAATATTGCAGCAACCTTGCGGCAATGTTACGATGAAATTTTGCATTAAGGTCTGCAAGATTACTTACTATCTGGGTAAAAACTTTTTTTCTTGTCAAAAAATTTTTTCAATAACTATAAAAATGTATAATAATTATTATTGTTAATTGACTGAAGAATATTTATTTTTATTTTTTTTTCTTCTAAAAAATGTGATGAAAATTAATTGATATAAAAATTTTAGTAAATTTAAAAATAAAAAAAACGGCAAGTAAAATGCATTTCAAGGAAATATGGTGCAAATATAATTCATGTAATACAAGGAATTCTATAGGTGTATATACTTAAAATATAGAGATAAGGATAAAAGGAAGAGTGTGGAACCTGTTAGTATATGTAGATTAAATTGTTTCAAAGAACCTAAACCGCTGTTTATTCATTAGAAAACACCACCAGACGAAACCAAAGAGAAACGGGAATGCTCGCGCGCCCGTTTCTAATTCAAATTCAATTTTCTTCGTGCGTATTTGCTGCTAGAATTTTGAAATTCCACAGTTAAACGAGTTTCTTATATAGAATTTACATTAAACACAATTGAAGCGGTAAAATGCTTTATTTCAATTGCAAATTTCAATAATTAAATTTGCAACAAACAAAAAAAATTTACCATGGAAACATATTAAACAGAATTATTTTTATTTTTTTGCTAGAAATCAAATTTAAATGTCGAATATCTTAAAATGCACTTTGATGGATGTGGAAAAAGATTATTATGAGTGGAAGCAACTTTTCGATTTGAAACTATACTAAACTTGTGTACGAGATGCTGAAAACAAAATCTCAATTTCTCTTGATGGAATTAAACTATATATTACTGTTCGCAAATATATTTTTATTGAATACCAATCTGGGTTTAAGGAATTCAACTATGTTGATACTTGATAATATTGGAAAACTGTCAGCAATTGTAATATCTGCGAAAAGTTTAACTATTTCAATCTAAAAACGTTAAGAATTACTGCACAAACTTTTTGTAAATGGACAAAAAAATAAAACAATAATAATTAATGAAAAAATTCTTAGAGAACTATTCCTAATGATAGGATATTAATAGTAACATATCCGTAAGAATATGATACGTTACTTGCTCCAGAACTGTAATGTAACAACCCAAGAAGGACGTAATATTACTGTAATATTACTGTGATATTACATGTAATATTAGTGATATTACTTGTAATATTACAGTAAAATTAAAATGTCCGCCTCAAGGTAATATTACAGGTAATATTACCGTAATAGTACTGTAACATTACAGGTTATATTACAGAAATGTAACAGTAATTTTACGTGTTATTTGGGAATGTTATAAAACTGTATTGTAACTTCTTTTTAACAATTTTACAGAATTGTTACAATTAGGTTATGTAACAGATCCACAACCAGCTTGTAACAGACGTTCTATAACATTGTGACCTTCCTATTATAGAACATATATAGAACGTGATTATAACATTTTAACGTCCCTGTTATATCACATTTACAGAACGTGATTATAACATTGTAATGTCGCTGTTATATAGCATTTAGAGAACGTGTTTATAACATTGTGACCTCCCTGTTACAGAAAATTTATAAAACGTTTTAATAATATTAAAATAAAAATAAAAATTATCACATTTTTATTTTTATTTTAATATTATAGAACATTTGTAGAATGTGTTTATAACATTGTGATCTTCATGTTATAGAACATTTATAAAACCTGTTTATAACATTGTGATCTTATTGTTATAGAACGTTTATAGAACGTGATTATAACATTGTAATGTCCTTTTTATATAACCCAAGTAGCACGTAATATTACTGTAATATTACTGTGACATTACATGTAATATTAGTAATGATACTTGTAACATTACAGTAATATTACAGTAAAATTAAAATGTCCGCTTCAAGGTAATATTACAGGTACTATTACCGTAATATTACTGTAACATTAGAGGTTAAGTTTCTGTAACATTACAGGTTATATTACAGTAATGTTACAAAAAAGTACACAAAATTCTGTTAAAGGGTTGTAACCTTGTAACAGTAACAATGTT
>JUFY01022328.1:0-10684 GCA_001855655.1 Leptopilina clavipes
GAATCTAATTTCAACAATCTCGTTGACACGCCCAAAACTTAGTTTCTATATAGCAAAAAAAATATTTTTGCATATTTATAAAAATCTACAGATATTTTATCATTCGATAAAAGAAGAATTTGATAACTTCCATCATCAAAATTTATTTTCAAATTGTGGTAATTTTTTTATACAAAATGATTTTGTTTTAAAAGATGATTTTCTGTTTTATTTGTGCAATTGTCCAGTTGCTGTTGAATTTAATGACAATTCTTTAATTATTTTTTTCAGATTGAAGTTTCGGGATAATCAAGTGACTTTTGTTCTTAAAAATCGAGTTCTTTAACAAAATTGCGACCTTCTGATGTTTCCTAAAATGACATATCCTTTTCGAAAATGTATTTTATTATTAAGTTTATCCTCAATTCGTGAGAGATTTTTTACATTTGGATAATGAATTTTGTTATTACTTAATTAGTTCTGTGAGATTAAAAGACGACTAATTGAAAATGAAAAGCAATAGATGATGGCGTGAGAAAGTTAAAAAAATATAGGTATTTGTGAAACAATTTGAACATGACCTTTTCTGAATGCCTTGTGCGTCAAGTACAGAACAAAAACGAATCCTCAGTCTACTCACTTGACAATAAGAGTCATTCGTTCCAATCAGTACATCCTCATTGCAGACCAACATGATTCGCATGGAACCAATTGTTTCACGAATTTACTATTATAACAATTGTATGCGAAGAAGAATAATAATGTTAACTGAAATTCAACCATTATTTTCCTTAAAATATTAATATTCATCAGCAAAGCAATTGATGAAAATAATAAATCAAAATTTTAAAAATGAAAAATTCAATTTATCAAGAAAAAATTGAAGCAAAATTATTTATTTTGTTTATGATCTTGAGTAAGTAATATTTGTTGCAAATGTCTAATTGACATCACGAAAAAATTGTTATTCTGTGTATATGTATATTAATGAATTTGTTTTGCTTTTTTTTTAATGCAGACATTGGAATGAGAGATTTTGCCAAAATTATAACGAGAGATGAAGATCTTAATTGAAAAAAGAAGTGAAGTAAGAGTGTTTAACTAGAAAATATTTAACGAAAGTGTGATAATGGGAGACAAAAAGGATTTAAGTATATAATGAGTGCAAAAAGTAATTTGTGGCGGTTCGCTTCTTTTTGCTCATGAATCACGTTAGCTTTCTCATAATTATGTGGCTGACATTGTTTTGAAACAGAATACCTTGAAATACTAGGAGGAATGCTTGAGATGTTATTATTCCTGTTTCAATTCCTGGGCAGAATAAATTGTAACATCATGAATATCATTGATAAAGTAATTATAAGGTATGTATAAGTCAAAGCATGCAAAAGAAAAATTTGCATTCGGCGGAATGTGCGTAATACGATTTTATGTTGCATTTCAAAAGAATTCAAATTATTCATTAGTAATACATACATTATTGATTATTTAGAGCGATTCACTTTTTACAACATTTTTTTTATCAAACTTGCAAAGTTTTTTCCTTCTTTTTTTATCATCATAGAAATATTTTCTTTTACAAATGTTTATATTTTTAATACACTTGGATATATATTTCAGAATATAATAGCAGGTATAATTTGTTTATATTTTTTATTACAGTAGACAAAAGATTAGATTAGATTTTGTTTTATAATTTTCATTTATTATACTCTTTACTAAAAGTATATTTATTTATATTTTAAAAACTTTTTAAATAACATGTAACTACATTGACTTGTCAATTATTATTATTTGTTATCTATTAGTTATTTTTAGTCACTTTTAAGAAGGAAAATGCTTTCAAAGCTCATAATTTATTTTAATTTATAGAGAAAATGTTTAAAAACTTTTTAAAAATATATTCGTTACTTGAGGAAATTTTTTGGTCAGTTTTGAATAATATTTTTTAAATATCGACATTAATAACATATAAATTTTCTGAGAAAATAGTTTTATATATGTGTGATGAAAAAATGGTTTTTTTTAGACGGAAATGAAGACAAGGGATTTTGTCCCTGTGAATCGACGCCACTGTCAGGACGCTGTCAGTTTGACATTTTCTACAAGCGTATAAATTTAGGTGAATGTTTTTGGAGCACCCTGCATATATGTATATTGTATATATATAATGCAGTTTCGTTTCAGCTCATGCGAAATATCCTTCTTTCCTTCTCATCAGGCCTTCAAACAATCTTCATCCACTCGACTCCTAACTTATATATTCAATGTTTTTCGTGCTGCAACAAAAAATACAGAGATGCGAAGAAAGAACAACACACGTGTTTCACAACACGTGTTCCGGCTATAAAGAGAAATTATACCTTCAAATTCTGTATTGTTGTGTGTGAATTTTAAAAAATATTCTCTGCACACTATAAGAAGAGAAAATTGCTTTTCCACGGAACCATAACAATAAATCGGATTTTGAGGTTAGTATACATATTCTATTATTTGGATTTACGTAAAATTAAATTTAATTGAATAGATAATTTTTAATTGAAATTAATTAAACTAAATATTCAAAAAATTTTAATGTTTTAATAGTTAACAACTTTTACAGTTTTTTCTTTATAATGATGATAAATTTAACATATTTACTTATAGAATATTAATTTCTTTAAAATATTCAGATATATTTTAATATTTTAAAGAATATTTCTTTGTAATTATTGAAAATTCGGAAAATTTATTTATTTTCTTTATGCACGGGGTCTTAGAATTCTCTATGTACCTTCCTGGTATGAAGAAGATGCGCGCGCATATGAAAGAGGGCGCGATTCTATGCGCATGGGAGGGGCGCATGGTAACTTAGCAACGGCAACACCGCGCGCAGCGTCGCCGGTTTTCATATACTGAAAAAGCCGGCTTCTTGAAACTCATAGAACGCGCAGAACGACGTTGGCTTTCGTCGTGTACAGTATTGTGTTATTGTTCCTAGTTTGTAGAAATCATTTTAAAACCTTTTTTATTTCCGCTCTTAGTCTCTCCTCTGTTTTTCCAATTCGCGTGGTAGTTTTCACCTTTTGGTTTTTGCAACAATCGGTAGAACAACGTTAAAAAGAAAAGAAAGAGAGTTTACCATTGAACGGCGCTTTTTCGTTTTTGTATAGCACAGTCCTCACGCAAGGAGCAAAAGAAAGTTTTTGAAATATGGCCGAGGATAAGAACGAAACGAGTCCTAACGCAGGGGGCGAGCAACCCGCGCAGGAAATAACTCCGCCTGCCAAGGACGAATCCAAGGAAATCGTGAAAGATACAACAAAGAAAGTCGAGGAAAATGGCGAAGGTGAAAAGCCTAATGAGAATGGAGAGGAAAAATCGACACCAGAGCCCAAGGACATGAAGGCCATCGTACTCAACGGATTTGGCGGACTTAAGAGCGTTAAGGTCCTCAAGAAGCCTGAGCCGACCCTGGCCGAGGGAGAGGTCCTCATACGAGTCAAGGCATGGTGAGTACACACGGAAATTCATTGTTCTTGTCGCGCTCGACTTCTCGCATCCTGCCCAGAGGTCCAGGTGCTCAATATTAAGCCTCACTTCGCAAAATAACGCCCTTGCGCTTCTTTTTTTGACACTAAGCTTTTTCCGGCAAACAATAGCTAATTTTCAACAATTAACGTTGAAATGTAATTGCCGTATACAAATGATTGCGATTCAGTTTTATCATTGTTTTTTGCACAAGCTTCTATCGAGTTTTTGACGCTCTCCAACTTCTCGATAGTCTTTGGGGGGTAATGTTTTTCATTTCACTCGTTACTTAACCTCAAAAAGTTTAATTTTCAAAATGCATTTTTTTGTTCGGTAAAAATGAACTATTGTTTCCACTTTTTGAATTAGTCAAGAGTAAATTTTACTTGCAAAAAAAATATTTATATCTAAACTTTCAAAATTGGAAAAATTAGCTAGGATTTAAATCTTAACTGTAATTTCTTTGTTGTCGGAATACAATTCTTAAGTGGTTTTAATTATCAAGCTTAATAGGGTCGACTGGTTTTGTTTGTAAATGTGTCCGGTAATTATTATTTTTTCTCTTTCTCTTGAGGACAAGCTACTTAGAGAGCCTCAATTTCAGTTTTGAATGCTTATACAGAAAGCAAGCTTCTCCCAAGCTTATTGTTAGGATGCTCCAAGCTTGTTAAAATTCATCTTTAGTTATTGTTTCATATTTCTAATTTGTGTTCCGTTACTTTTTTTTACACTTAATGTGTGATTTATCTTATTGAGTGAATGAAAAATTAACCTATATTGGAATTAGGTAAAAATACTAATGATAGTAAAATAATAATCATAATAAATACAATTTAAGGTTATGTAAAATTCATAAAAATTTGTCTAGTTGTTCATTTTTTAATTAATAATAGTAATTCTCAACTATTAACAGTTTACTGTTAGACAAATTGCTAACTTTAGATTTTGAAGTAACTAACAATAAAGTGAGACTACTTTTTTGTTTCAATAAATATAACAATTTGAATTGTAATAATCAGTAAAATGAACATTTTTAAAGTAATACGTCCTGTGTGAAGCATTTTCGCCCTTTTGGCGGCGCGTATGATCACCGGATGTACTCATTTGACATATACGTGTATACATGTGTTTTAAGTCTTTGAAATTCAGAGCAGGAAACTTTTTTAAAAAAGCGGAAATGGAAAACTAAAAAATTAATTTTTACCAAATAATTCGGTTGATAATTTTTTGCATTCGTTTTATGTATTTATTAAAGAGATGAGTCACAATGAATATATATATGTTAATTAATTCGACTCAATGATATGAAGAACAACGGAAATTTCTATTTGTGGACCCCAAAATAAAAATAATATTAAATAATGTACTTGGAAAATATTCATCGGGACTTTATGTGTCAGGAAGTAGAATAATTTTGCAATTTAAAATTTATGTCTGTCTAAAAAAATACAGACATATTATATAAAGTTTAGTTGAATTGGGGATAAATTGCGGAAATAACTAAACTTGACAATAAAATGAAAAATTTTTAAGTTTTTCCTCAACAATATTATGTATCATATCTGTGCAATCTTTGTTGGCATATCAACCACAAGTAGAACGTGATATTCAACTTTCCTCACTTTCTCTGTGGCTTTCGTACGTTTTATCTCAGTTTACATTTTATTTTTTATCTAGGTAAACAAATATCTGCGCAATTGACCAATATATAGTATGGTATTTATTTTCTTTTGCATGTACTTGAACCGTTAAATGCCCGTATCGACTTCACGTATTTAAATGTTTGTTTATGAATAATTTTTTAATTGCAGTATTTTTTTTATAATGTATTTCTTATAAATTGATAATGATAATGAATGTTTTTGTTAATATTAATTTATAAATAATTTTATTTGTTTTAATTGTAGATAAATTTAGTTTTTGATTTTTTAAACAAAATCTTTGAGAATGTTAGTAATTAATTATTTATAATTGAGTGAAATGAATTAAAATGATTTCTTTATTTACTGAGCTAGCTCATTATTTTTGTTTACTCGTTTATATAGACATATATATTTCTTTTTGTATGTGTTGAATTATTAAGAATGAAAATGAAGAAACTGATATATAACGTTATACTTGTGGTGTGTAGAGGGTACTTCTAAATGATAAACTTTTAAACATTGATAAACTCGAAAGTGATTCTTGTGTCAATCAACGGATACATAAATAGCAGACATTGTAGGAACGTCGCAATTATTCAATGAAAACTAGTGCCTCTACTTTATATATGAAGCGAAGGCGTTATTCATTTTCAATTGGATGCAAATTAAACTTGAATACCACATTTTTTTATTATGAGTCTTCATGCTTTTGACTCATGGAGATAATACGGGATTTAAATATAATTAAAAATTCAAAGGAATTTTTTTTCACTATGACACTTGCGCCTTCGATGACGCCTAATTTGAATATAGCGAATTATTTTATTGAGTTTTTTTTTAAATCTGATAATAAATAAGATCTTTTTTTTGTTTAAAAAACACTAATTTAAAAATATTTTGTTGAAAAGTGAATATCGGTGGGAAAATATTGATAGTGACATGACAGCAAGTGTGTAGTGAAACTCTAGGAAATCAGGTTTTTGAAAGAAAATACGAGATGCTGCATATGTATAAAGGTCCGATTATCAAGCAGGTTCAATTATAAAGCATAGACATTTTTTTTTGAAAGATCGTCTGAGATCGTATCTTTCTTGATGAGGGCAAGGCGTAGTAAGGCGATAGAATCGCTTCGACCACGGGAATCCTTGAAGGTCACGGTGACTCTTGAATCATTATCCTGATATTTCTTTGGTCATACTTTAGGCTCAATATCGTCAGCCAGAAGCTCTCGTTTATTTACATATTTTCTTATCTATTTTATTTTATACCTCGATATCTTCTTTTCACCTGCTTCTGTTTGTTTATTTGTTTATTTCTTTATTTATAATATATACACTTCGATTTCTCGCCATTTCCAGAATTATTTAGTTTTGAGCTCTGGAAAAAGATGTCGTTTCTATTTTTATCTTGTGTGATTAAATTTTGTTCTCTTGAAATCGAATTTTTATTTTTTCTAATTCTGGTTTTGTATTTTTCTTTTGTGTGTGTAGTTAATTTTTCTTTGTATATTTTTTTCACGAGGAAATTGAAAAATTGTTGCTGGAATATTTATTTTCTCTGAAATGGATTAAAATAATTTTTTGAATTTGTTTTAGAGGAAAAAAAAGTGTTTTCGAGGAATATTTTGAAAATATTTGGAGACTTTGGATGGGATTTAAAAATGAGATTAAAATTGGCAATCAAGTGGCAGAGGAGAAAAATATTTGTGATAGAGTATATTTATTGTTCCGATTGTTTGATACGTGATTGAGGCAAAAGGGAGTAATGTACAAAGCTTTCTCCAAAGGAGCGATATATAGGAGTGACCGTCAAAGACTTGAGGGTCTTTTCACGCGTGACTCACGATTCATAAAAGTCATTGGCATTGATGAGAAAATAGCCTTCATAGAAAGATATAATGTACTCATGCTGGCTGGAGTCATTTTGCTGCACAATTTGTAAGAATGCACGCAGGGCAACACACACAAGTGAATCTTAAAAATGGCTGTCTCATGTTCATCTTCTTTTGAAATACAATCACGTTTCACTGAATTTTCAAGCTAATACGCACGCCCGATTGCATTTTATTAAATATTTTCTAATGTTATGTCAAGGAAAATACAATGACATTCCAGAGGAAAAATTCTGAGATCGGATTTTCGTGAATTTTTTTAAGTAATTTTCGATAATGAAAATTTATTTTATAATTTGTTTCGTTTATTTTGTAACTTATCTTATTGATTGGAATTATGGTTTGTTATCAGCATTGATGGAAAAATTTGTTTGTCTCGTGAGGAGTTGTTGTCTTCTCTTCTCTTACTCTTTTTCTCTGTCTTGTTGTTTTCGTTTAACGATACAAAAATTGATCTCTCTGGCAGTTAAATTACATGCTCTCCTTGTATTCTTGCGGGCTTCAGTTTGAGAAAGCGAATTTTATTCTTTTCTTTGCCACTGCTATGACTCAGATTTCATTCCTTTTGATACTTGCGTGATTTCACCAATCTTGGGTAAAATATGTTTCCGAAGTTGCAGACTCTGGTGTACTGCCATTTTCTCTCGCTTAAATTCATCGGAAAGCAATTTTAAACGAAACTCACCAACGACCCTCGCAGTTACAAATATATACATTTTGTTTTAAAAAAGACTTTTTCCATTTGGTAAACTAAAAATATCCGGTACACGTGTTTCGAACGAATAAAATATTTTTATTGCACTAAATTACAGGAAACTCAGCTGGCTATAGAAAGAATTTTTTTTTAATTTTACGTTGAATAATGGATTTGTAAAATTCTGAGGAATTGGTTTTTTTTTACTAAGATATTGATTGAATATAGAAATTCGACATATATTATGAATTTTGAAATAAAAATTCTTGATTTTGGTATAGGAAATATTTAAGCTGTAGAATTTGTTGTGTGTGTGTGTGTGTGTGTGTGAAAATTGGAATAATTCGAAGTTGAATCAATGAGGAGGTTATTTATCCAAACTGGCTACTCATTTAATCGAACGGTAGGAGAGTGATTAAATGATTTCCTCTGAAAAAAATGCAAATCGAATTTTTAGTGAATGGACTTCTTTAATAATTTCCTCGTAAGTTCATACTGTGCTAATTAGTCCGATAACTCATGAGGCGAAAACAATGACTTCTCTCTTGAAGCAGACTGCTTTCAGCAATATTCC
This sequence comes from Leptopilina clavipes, assembly GCA_001855655.1. Lineage (NCBI taxonomy): Eukaryota > Metazoa > Arthropoda > Insecta > Hymenoptera > Figitidae > Leptopilina > Leptopilina clavipes. The sequence goes on from JUFY01022328.1 coordinate 8,292, forward strand.
CATAACCTCCGGCCACTCATAAATTACAAAAGTAGTGCACTAGGTACCTTTGCCATTGCCATTCTTCCTCGTTTACAAATAAAAGAAAAAGGAAATAATATCTATTTTCATCATCTCAATTTCTCTTCGATTCGCGATATTTATTAAATCAAGTCCCCCTGTTTCCCCTTTCACTAAAGCTACCGCACATCAGCGTGAAATACTTGCCGAGATTATCTCGCTCGCTGCATCTGCATGCTATTTCTTGTATGCACTCATACACACACACACGTGTTAAAAAGTCCCTGTAGAAAGAATATCAGCGGTAAATCAAAAATCCTCAGTTGCTCTTTTTTCGCAGCTGTGCCAGAAAATTGTCTTTTAAAGATGCTCTAAGGCATATTATATATACACACACACATACCTGCAAAGTTATTTGATCTAAATATTTTCCTTGAAATATCTCTTGTAATAATTTTCCCATTCTTGCAAGTTGATTTTTCAATTTTACTCCATCTTGAATTGTCATTTATTACAATTTTACTATAAAATTTAATACAACCACGTGAAAATTGTTAAATAAAATATTCGGAATGTTTACTAATTTTATTATTTTGTACGTTGTTAAAATATTTACATTTTTTTTTAACTTGAAATAGAAAATATAATTTTTTTGATGACTAAACTTTTTTCCGTCGAGATTTTTTTTTCTGCACCATGATTGCGTCATATTGTGATATGAAGTGTCATTGAGATGAAAATTTGATTTAAAAAAAAAAATTTATTCTGTACTCGTAAAAGTATAAAAAAAAATTGTAAAAAAAAGAAATTGAAAATGGAGATAATGGTTTTAATGTCGGATTAGCGGATTTCGACGACATTTACAAGTAGTGATGAGAGTGATTGAATTTATAACACATCTGCGTGAATAAATGCAGCAATTTGGATCTATAGAACACGGTGTTGGTATTGATCGGACCACACCCGTGCTTCTCCACCCCTGTACGCCATGCGTACATACGCAACTTGCACATTTACACTTTTCCTATTGGTGTAACAAACCTAGACTAGAGTCTCAAACACCCCATAGAATAGGTTATGCACGCCATGGGGTGTACAACCCCTATTTCAAGTTCAAATACCTCATGTTCGTGGTATTATACCATATGAGAAAAAGAACTAGCCATAAAAATTGTAATGACGCCAACTCTCTCATATAATTCACATTCACGTTTATATACGCGCCGTATGTCGATGGGAACTGTCAATAGGAAAGTAAAAATATTTATTCCAATTTCAAAAAACTTTCATTTTTATTGAATCGAATTTCCAACTAAATTTAGGTAATAAAATTTTATTTTATCGAATTTTTATTTAGCCAAACTTTCGAAAATTAATTAATTATAGTTTTGGGAGTTCGTTTCAGTTTTTTTTTTTTTTTGTAAAAATTGTACTGAATTATTTTGCAAGTATAAATTTTTGATTTTGAACGGATTTTTTAAAATGAATTTTTTATATAGAGATACGAAAGTCCAGGGTAAAATTGGAGCGTTCAAAATTACGTAACGCTTTTTATAGAAGAACCCTCTCGATAAAATGCGCCATAATTTTTCGTTGGCCCATCACTCTTTCCCTTGGTGATTTATCCTTTCCAATTATTAAAGTGGAATTCGTTTTCTATTTTTTTACATTTTTACTTTGCTAATTGATCATTCATTTGCGTTAAATAGGTCTTGTCTTTACTGTTTCCCGACATGAAAACTTTTCGAAATTAATCTTACAATTTTTTGCCTTAAAAAAAAATGAAAAATTCGATTTCCCCCCTCGATTAGAGAATTCTTTTGTAATTTTTAACCTCTTGAAAATTCTTTGCCAACCTGACAGTATGAAATAACGGCATATAAAATATTATGCATTAAAATACAGTTAATTATCTCATCGTTGAAACGTTACAAATGATTTATCAAAGGAACGATAGAATAATCATTACAAGAGCTCGGTGCATGCTTCTTTTCCTTTTTCTTTTTTGCATATATACTCTATCGGTTAAGTTCACCGTAACTCGTACGTGCAAAAGGCTCCCATTTCCTTTTCCTGCGCGAAACCGAACACCATTTATTTATGTGCACTAAAAGATAACATGAATAACAAGTACATCGAGCGTTTGAGAAGTGGCACGTACTGGAAATTGATTTGCGAAGAGTCACATACGCATTGCTAAAGTTTCATCGATTGCTAGTTATATATATATATATAATGTATATGTATTTCACCAAGTTACTATACAGCTATAATTGAAATATTGGCAGGTGCTGAGCACCAAGCGTGAACGAACATTGTACAGAATCGTGGAATTCGATTGAAAAATAAACCAGAAACGGTTGTTGCTTTACTGAGTGAGAGAAAAGGGTGAA
>JUFY01022328.1:10704-42432 GCA_001855655.1 Leptopilina clavipes
GGACCTTATAGATATATGCGATACTGTGAATACTGAACGAAAATATTTTTCCAGTATTAAATGCCTTCGTATATATGAGTAGAGCAAAACGCATGTGGTATTCCAAGAGAAAGCTTGTCAAAACTTCCCTTTTCTTCTCGTCTAATTTTAATATAGTTGCTATCATTTTTCTCACGATTCGCCTGAAATGAAATTTGATTTTTAGAATCATTTCCAAGAGACGCATTAATTTTTTCATAAAAAATCTGAATTTTTATTTAACCGAGTTTCTATTTTATGAAATTCTATTTTACCGCAAATTTTCATTCAGCAGAAGTTTAAATTAAAAATTTAAATTAAGATTTAGTTTATTTAATTAATTTTCTTAATTCGAAAAAATAAGTTATCATTTTTAATTTACAATTATAAAATTTACAAAAGTACTTTTTTTTAATTGAGAAAAATAAAATGTTTCGTTTCAGTTTGAATTGAAATTTTGAATTTAAATGTAAATGGGATTATTTATTTTAAGTGTTTGTGGGATTTTTTTATACCACCTATGATTAAAAATTGTTTTTTTTTTTTTAATTGTAAAAATGATTTTCTTTTTAAAATTGTATTCACCTCTTTGATTAATAACGAAATATTTTATTTTTCAAAATTGAGAAAAAAGTTCAAGGCTTTGTTTGATTTGTTCGAGAGTAGACCTTTATTAATGAATATTGACGAGGGATGGATGTTTTCTTCTTCTTCTTCTTCCATCTTCTTATTCTTATTCCTCTTTGGTCCCGCGCGCGCAAATGCGTATGATCGAGGCATGTTTCGCTGGAGTAAACTCAGCAATTAGCCGTCGCGGAAGATCGCGGACACAATCGCGAAATTTTGCGTCGGCCCATTAAACCCACGCGCGCCAGTACAACATCTTCGAACGCCTTTCAATTTGCGTTCGGCCATTGTCCAGTCGCGATATCGCGTTGCTTACCGCCCGTGGGCGAATCTCACCCCGCCATCTTTCGTTTCTTTGGGAGAAAAGGAAGAAAACAAAAAAGGCAAAAAAGAAATGAAAGAAGAAGAAGAAGAAGAAACCAGGGGAAAAAAGGAACAAGGTGTAGGACTAGGCCACGTGCAGGTATATCTACCTCACAAACTGGTCCTCTCTCTGCCGTCCACCGCGGGACAAGAAGAGAAGGGGAGAGAAAGGAAAGATTCAAGAAAGGGGAACGAGGTAGTTTCAATGTCGCGCTTCGACCTCCTCACTGCAGGTAGAAGATGGATCGTTTGGAAAAATATCGGATATGAGCTTTTCTCTCCTATCTGCCATTGAAAAACGAAACTCGAATTATCAACCAAACGTAGCTCTCTGTCCTTAATTTTAATTTCTCTAACATCAGGGAAAAATAAGAAAAAAGGAAAATCTCAATTTGGGATATTAAACATTTGTTGTAAAAATTTCGATATTTAATAAATTTTCCCCCCGAAGGGAAAAAAAGGATTCTAAAGTATCTAAAAATTTCGGCTAAATAGAAATTTGGTCTCAATATGATTAGATTTATTTTTGTTAAGAATTTACTGAACACTAATAATAAAAATATAATTATAATTTTATTTCCATTTGGTGATTGAAAATCGGGAATTTTGCCAACGAGAAATTAGAAGGCACACTGTTTTACATAATTTTTTGATCAGTCCCTTTATTATCATGTTTAACAGAAAATATACTGGTTTTTGAGAATATCCATCCCTTTTTTATCTTTATGTACATTGAGAATTTAATTAAGAATTTAAGAAATTTGTTTATTACACATGACTAACTCGAAAGTTGGAATGTTATCGCGCACAATTTCCTGAATATCATCAAAAAGAAGTACTATATGGAAATCATAATTATAACTATAAATCGGATTTCTTTTTTTGTTCCCTTTTGAGAACGCAGGCTGTTAACCATAATCTTAATGGATGTCATCAATATTGTCGTATAATCGGAATTAAATAGCCAAAAACGTAATTTCATTCGCAATATTTATTTTCATAAAAAATTTTCTTTTTCGTTAAAATTTCTCTGTAAAGTGATCAGTTGTGATTATGATAATGTCGTACATTAATTAAACACATCATTCACTGAGAATAGTATACAATATATGAAAGATAAATTTATAAATGCAGGGTTATCAAATTACCGACAGAAAAATTCATCTTCTTTTCCGATCTATTGGGAGAACAAGATCTTTGTTATATATAGAAAAAAAAGAGAGAGAAGCTTTTTTTGATAAATCATATCAATTTAATTGTAAATGAGTCATTCGTTAATTATGAATAGTTAATGTTGGTATTTGTATAAAAATTGTGGATTCTGAGAAACAATTTCTTTTTTTGCTGAAATACAGTCATCTCTTTTTTTTATCGGAGAGAAATGACTAATTTTCTATTTCTTCAGTTTCGATCTTAAAGAGAAACTTTATTTTCTTATCTTTTTCTTAGTCACTAATTAAACTACATTATGACCATCGTTTCAAGTAACATTGTCTTAACACTTTACGAGTAACATGAAAAGGGGTCTTGTACCCGTAATTACTTCTTGTAATTTACGGTGCGGTCAAGTCCAAAAGGAAACTAAATTAAATTGGGTAGGCCACTTTTTTTCAAACTGGTTTTTCAAACTCCAAAAACTTGCATCAAAAAAACTTGAAGGCTTTTTCTTTCGTTTCCGACAATATTTGAAAAATGGTCTATTTTTCTCGTATTTAATTTCATTACATGGAAATAATTTTATTCATTTTAGAATTTCTCGGATATTAGAGTTATTTAGTTGAATTTAATGACAATGTTAATTATTTTCATCCCTAGTTAATGGTATGTAGTTCTAATTCATTTTAATTCCTAACGGAAGTAAAGCTTATACAATAATAATTTAAGTGCTAATGGTGGCTTCAATTAAATTTCATCGCATAAATAGCAGTATCGTCAATTAATGTTACTTTCCAAATGGAAGTTCTAAACCTAATTAATTTTGCTCCCAATTAATGAAAGTTTCAATTAATTTAGAGTTTCAATTTAACCTAATTTCCAACTATTATATTATTATTAATTTCATATTATCGTTTCGTTAGTTTTCAGAATAATTTTTCCTCTTTTTTTTCGAAAACTATTCACAGGAAATAGAGTATTAGAAAGTGCAGTTATTTTTATTTATTATCATTTTTTATTTTATTTTATTTTTTTAAATTTTTTATAAGCTCGAATGAAAGGAGAAAATATATTTTACTTTTTTGTGCGTGAGAATAAATGAAAAAGAAATAACGAGTTTGTAATAATAGAGTTGGATTTGAGTGTTGAATGAGTTATTGTGGCTTCTTTATTGGCATTATTGGTAGAACGATAATAACTCAGGCATAATCAAAGACTGCAGTTGTTTTTAGCGTCTCGCGCAGCTACTGCTTGATGGAGAAGTCTTGCAAACTGTGCGTCTAGATGAGGCGCGTCATGTACGCAATATATACGCATAACGCTTCAGACTTACACATTCCTCGAGCGATTGAGTCACAAAAACAATGGTAATCTATTGAAACTCACAGCTGCTGTCCTTTCATTACACTTCTCTCTGGGCTACATCTGTTGGTAACATACAGGGTGCCTTGAAAGTTTAAAAAAAATTATAATATATCTCACCAATTTCTGTTATAATTTGAAAATAAAATTCACTCAAACTTGTAAAAATTGCAGACATCAGATACTAAACAGAATACTTATTCAGAAAAGTAAGATTTAGAAAGGGGGAAATTTTCACTTTCTTACCATTTTAACTCTTGAAATATTAATGCAGATATTTGTACCAAAAATTTATTTACACTTTTGAAAATGACTCCAGAAAAGAAAGCAAAATTACACTTTTTGAACTTAAAAAAAAAAAATAATGGTTTAAAATTAAATTTTTGTATTATTATTTTTTTGACGCTTGCTATCGTGTTGCATACAATGTAAAATTCATACATTGTATCAGTGTATGCATTGTTGTTGATAATTTGTATTATTCTGCATTTGTGACGTGTGGCAATGCTTGATGCGAATATTTCTTGCAACCAAAGATAAATGGGGATATAACTTTATCGCATATGTTGATACATACTTTGTTTCTTATCGTTGTTTGCCTCAAGATCTGCTTGATTCATCATTTTCTTTATTTTATTTGAGATGTTAGATATATGATGCGATGTTGCATCTTTTCTCTCTATAGTTACAATTTACAGTATATTTAATATTCTTTTCTATATATAAAATTTTACGATCGAAAATATCCAGTATTTTATATATTTTTAGTTCTAAAATATTTTGAAAAAAAAAAAAACCAGGAATTTTTTTTTTTGTAATAAAAGTAGAATAGAATATTTTCTCATGATGGAAAAAAATAAACTCTTAATAAGTTTCGAGTTATTTACGATATTTTTTTCCCTTCTTTTTTCTTTTAATTGAGTTCATGTTTTAAACAGATCTTGAAAGTTTTTCCAGATCTGGACTCAAGTTTCATTCCTTAAATTTCTCGAAAGATCCTTCCGTATGTATGTTGAAGTCGATGTTTTGTTTGGCGAACCCTCATGAAGCCATAAATTTGGTTCTTGAAAAAAGTCAGTTTTAGTGCCGTACACAAACTTTGATGGATTAAAAAAAATCTCCCCAAGAAAATATTTAATGTTTAAAATACGATTCGCAGATTTGGGAATTGTTTCCAAAAAAAAAAATAGTGAAATCGAATCGTTTGTTATTTAAAAATATAAAATTCGTTTAATTGCTGTTTAAAAATTAACATCTAAGTAGAAATTGAATTCTCTTAAAAGAAAATTTTGCGGATATAAAAATAATTTAAGGGCAAAATATGTATTATGATAACTTTTGTTTACCTAAGGAGACAATATAAAAATTTTTTTTTTAATTTTGGTGAGATTTGTTTTTTTTACACATAATAATCAAATTCGAAATCTGGCTTTTTTCAGAAAATAGTCTGGCTTTTGAGTTGAGGTATGTGGAAATGATGAAGAGTAAAAGTAGGGTTCAGTTTGGGTTTAGAAAAGAAATATGATACAAGGCATATTTGGGTCCATCGAATACAAAGCGGCATCCTTAAATTCGTGACTGTGTATATGTATACATATATATATATACATCCTGAAGACTATATATAGATATATATATACACGTATATTCACATTCTAAAATCTGCAGACAGGTCCTACGTAGTATTTGAGTCTTAATGTTTAGTGGCTTCGAATTAGGATACATGCTGAGTTCATGGGATGAGGAATTGGGGATCAAGTTGTAGAAAACTCTTGAAAAGATTCCAAACCTATGGTGTGAATATTTTCTAGGATTAGTGCCGAGATTTTTAGTACTAGACTGCCTTATTTATTTGTCTTATATATTATACGTCTGTATATATGAATTCCAATATCGTTATTTTTTGTCATTCATTCTGTTCTAATGTTACATCAATACTTTTGTCCCTTATCAAAATTCTATTTTTCAAAATTTTATTGTCATATTCATAGAGAAAATATTTATATTTTATTCAGTAGGTAATAATATTCCTTCTTTATTTTAGTAATTAGATAAATATCTTTTGTTAAAAAATTTCTATGTAAAAGTTACATTATATGTAAGTCAGGAATAATTAGAACGCATCTACACCTACGTTCCATATAATGTGTATAAAAAAGTGGTGGCAGCTGATAAAAAGAAACAAAGAATTTGCAGCAGCGTAGTTTCGAAAACAATTGATAATATTCTCCCCACTAAATGAACAGAGGGTCATCAATGCAAAATAAAATTGACTGAATGTGTGTGTGCATTGTATAAAATTTATACTTTCTTATATAATACTTACCTAGAGAAAAGATATATTTGTCTCATAGACAAATAAATTATATTTGGTTCAATTAAATTTTGTTCGGTTCAAATAAATTTTATTTGATCCAAATTAGAACTTTATTTGCACCAAAGAATATTTTATTTGTACCAAAATAAAATTTTCATTTGAAACAAATAATAAATATTTATTTTTATTTGACTTAAATAAATTATATTCGATTCAAATAAAATATTTCTCTGGATGTATTTCATCACGTGTATATATTTTCGTTCACTTGAATGAAGGGATTAAAAAATTATAATTTATATATATAAGAAACGAAACTTTCCATTTAATTACTTACCGGCTTGTCGACTTTTTAAGATCTTTATTATCTTTTGTCTTGTGCTCCCACAAAATTAGTTTTTGGCTTTTTTCAATTTATTTCCCTATATAATTAATACTTTCGTTACGAAAAATTGTTCATTGTTTTTTTTATGACCAATTAATATTTTTTTCAAATTGAGAAAAATTTCAATTTGATAAATATAATACAAAAACGAATATTAATTTATATGATTGTTTTGATTGTTTTTTGGTGGTGACCTCGAACTTTTTTTTTTTTTTATCGAAAACATTGCATATTTAACGTTGATAGTTCAGTTACAAACTCAGACAATTTATTACTGAAATGTAATGCAATTTAAAGCGATACTAACTTTCCTCACCCCCCATTTCTTGACCCGCAGTAGAGAGATTGGATTGTTTATGCTGCTAAAAATAAATTATTTAAACGCTTGTCTGTTTGGAAAAAAATTTTCTAGCACTCGGTTTTTCATATATACGTCTTTTAAATAATTCATTTATACGTCAATCCAAATATGTTTGTTTGGTTTTTTTTTAAATTAAATTCAAAAAGTGGAGAGAAATTTTAATTTTACGTTTTTTTTTTACTCAATGTGGAATATTACGAAGGGAAAATTTCGAACATTTATAAAATGTAGCTTTCAAAAACAATTACATAAAAATGAAAAAAATTCAACTAGAGCTTTTACAATACATAATTTATTTAACTTTCTTTTCATTTTTAAACTTTTCAATGAAAAAGTAAAATACGTTTTTCCATATAAAATAATATAATATAAAATTTTCTCTTATATTGAAAATGCTCTCGCGAACATTTTAATTAATAATGCAAAGTAAAACTTTAATTAAATGTTCCTTGGGTATTCTCTTTATATATTATTCTGTTATGTTTGGGTTGAATATTTTCCATAATTTAAAAAAAGAATTTAATGCCAGCATCTTTAAAAAAAAATATGCTATTTTGAAAGCTCGAAATCAAAATGTATGCGGTGAAAATGATATTAATTTCTCGAAAATTTATATAAAAAAAAGACAGTGTATGTAGTTTGTTAGTCACGCGAGATTAAGACATCTTTTAGTGTTTGGATAATGTATATGATGGGCGCCTTGATGTCTCGAATGTCTCACGATCAATATAGTAAGTACTACGAGTTTAGAACCTTTTGTTCAGTTGTGTATGACGATACGCACTAGAGTATGATTCTTGTATGTATATATTGCGTGTCATCAACATTGATTCGCGCGCGTTCAATTGCCCGACACGAATAGAGAAAATTATTCCTCTCAATTTAACGTAATTTAAAAGAATTAAGCCCCCGGTCAACTTGAGAATACGCTTGGTTGCTCCAAGCTTCACTTTACATTACTATATGTACTTGGAATCTTTTTCGAAGTCGTCAATTTCCTCAATGACCTAGACCTAGGGCTCTCCAATGTTCCATAACTCATTTTTCTTCTTCTGTACATTCTATTTTGCACTCTGATATGCTAATTTCAGATACAGTTTTTTTTTTTTTTTTTTTTTTAAATTACCTTCTTGGGTAATTCGAATTCTTTTTGAAATAAAATTCCGCTTATTGAATGGTAAATTTATTTATTATTTTCAACTATTTTTGAAATTGTTTTTTGGAATTTTGCAATGAATGGGGAAAATTGTTTGAAAATTATATAAATAATAATTTGATACGAAGTCAATATTATTGGTCTGTATATTAAAGTTGATTTGAGATCAATCGTTTGCTTTGAGATGAAGCCACTTGACTGGGTGCTCCTTTGCTGCTTCTTTTTAAGTTGCTACGATTAGAAGCAATCTGCGCAATTTCATTCCAATGATATATGATTAAGCATGTATATCTTTCTCGAGATTCCTATACCGCATTAATTGAACCTTCCATTCACTATGTATACGTATATGTATACGTGTGTGGTTGTAAAAAATCAACATACCCGTGATTCATCGTTTACATATGTATACATTAATTATTTCGTGATCTAGAAACTTTTGAGGCAAACATTCCTATTGCTTCTATTATTACTCGTCAAAATTCGCTAAATCGGTACATTCAATAAGATTAAATTGGATGTTTTTGAACTCAGTTTGTAATATAAAATTATACAAGTTCTTAAATATACTTTCTTCAATATTTAAATCTTTCCATGATTTTTTTTCTGCATGGCCTTGCATTCCTTGAGATCTTTTTAAAAATCTAGACACAATTTCGCTCACGTAGAGAGCTTTGGAATCTCTTTATAATCAATATTGTAACTTCCTGAGGAGAAGTCATTGCTTAGTCCATACAATCTGTCGCAATGAGTCATTACATCAAGTTAACGAAGTGAACGCTTCACTGCTCTGGCAATATTTTTCTCTTTTCTTGACACTAATACATTTCACACCTAGTTTTTTTTTATCCACGTGATAGAAAATGCAATAATAATTTGCTCTGAATTTTCAAAGATTAAAATAACAGTCAAAACTGACTAAGAGAAAATTTCTCTCTTATAGAAGTTGGACTGTATTTTTAAATTAAATTTTTAAACTAATATATTATTGGAAGGAAAGGCTAAAAATGGTCCAAGGGGAAAATATTGGCGTTAACTTTGTTGATATATTTCAATTCGTATTTGAAATTAGTTTGGAGAGAGAAATAATCATAGAAAATTGACGAATGGCTTGCGACACTCATTTCCTCAGCAATAATTCTGGTTGTTGAACACGGTTCAACACCCACGAAACAGCTTTTAATTGGTCAATGTGGTTATTTCCAGGAAAGATATTTCTCTACAAAATGCTCTCTTCCCGGAAAACCATTCTTTATACAATTGTCCTGCGCACAGTTCATTGTTAAGCCGGAGAGAAAACTATTTTGTCATCTCTCGTTTTGTACAATCTAAATCCCAAAATCTTGAAATAATCTTTGACGGAAATTTAGAAAGAAAAAAAAAGAAAGAAAAAATAAGGGACGTGTTATCCCAACGGCAGTAAAGTTTTGGCAAATTTTAGAAAGTTTACCAAATTTCTGGTGATTTATTGCGTGAAAGAAAGGAAGGAGAACAGGAAGGGAACGTGAAATTTTATACTGAAATCGGATGTTTAGGAAAAAGGGAATTTTCTCCCCTTGCGTATAATAAACTTAATGTGTGTTAACTCGTTATATGGCGTTATGTATTTTGGTAAAAAAATTTTTTTTTTTATGTAAATGAGGAGAGAAAATAAGGAAGGAATCGAATACTGAAAGTGATGAATATAAATGAGAAAATTTCATTTCATAAAATATTTCATTATAAAAAAAACATGTTTGTAAAAAAAATTTTTAATGTAATTAATAACTTTACAGGTAATTAATGAGGCTTCAAATTTTTTTTTTATTTGTAAAAATTGTATTTATATTATATTTTTTATAAAAAGGTTTTGAAAAATTATCATAGTTAAATAATACTAAAAAATCTAATTTGCTTAAATATTTTTAAAAAAATTAGGGAAAAAAAAGAGATCATTTTGTGTACTATTTGTCGAATTTTTTTTCCTGTAAATAAGCCTCGTGGTGATTTGATGAATTTCACTTGTCGGAGAGGTACTACCTGCATTGCCTGCATTCATAAAAATTAATTGTCAAGGATGCACGAACAGTACCAGTTGCGTGAGACGCCAGGCGTCGGTCTAGGCCCAGTGGCGCCTTGTAAAGACCAATCTGAACAGTACTTTCTCCCTCATTTTGTCAGGGCAACGGAAAAACCTCATATTTATTGAATTTGAAAAAATAAACCTTTAATTTCTTTCTTTTGCAATGCGAAAAATTATTTAGTCATAATTGCCAATTTTGGAGGAAAAATCGGTGATTCTACTATATATTGATAAATAGTAATTTGGACTAATATTATTTATTATTAAATAGTAATTATTTGAATTAAATAATTTTTTTTTCTAAGTGTAAATGTAAATATCACACATAAATGTGTACAAAGAACAGTTACAGCTCATTTACAGTAGGAAAACATAACACCTAATCCTCGTATCTTTAACATCTTGAAATACTGAAAATTTTCGACAGGATGCAAGATATTTTTTTGTGGGTTTAGATTAGAATTTAAACTGTTAACTAAACAGGAAGGAATTTGAAAATTTTCATTCTTTCAAAACACAAAATTTTCTTCTATCGTGAAATTAAAATATTAACTTTGCTAAAAAATATTTGTTATTTAGTATAATTTTTAAAAAACCGAAAATCTCTTTTTAAATATTTTATTAATGTTAATGAAAGTTATTTGTAAATTGCTAATCACTAAAAAAAATAATATTCATCTCTTTTGAGTTTGCAACTATTGTCCAGGTGAAATTTATTAATTTCTCCTTTTTCTTTTTCAGTGGATTGAACTTCCAAGATCTGATGGCAAGACAAGGAGCCATTGACTCTCCACCAAAAACTCCCTTCATTTTGGGTTCCGAGTGTGCTGGAGAAATAGAGCAAGTTGGCGAAGGAGTTGAGAACTTCAAAGTAAGTTATTTAATTTAATATCGATTTTCATTTTCTCATTTATATAAACGAGAGTTTCATTTGAACTTCTTTTTTCATTTTTTCTTATTAAAAAAAAAATATATCTTTTAATTAAAAGAGTTTTTGTAATTTCCAATAAAATAGGGAAAAATATTTTCATTTTCTAATAAAAACGATAATTATTTTTTATTTTTCTTTAACAAATACTTGTGGGGGGAATTATTAAAATCCCATAATTCAACATTAACTGAGAAAATACTATAAATCTCTAAAAACAAGCCAACCTCGTTTACTCGGAAAACATGAGATTATTTTTAATCTTGAGAAGCTCGGATGAAAAAACACTTGAAAAGAGGTCCAGTGTTATAAATCCAGTGCTGCATAAGATAATTTATTGTTTACTCTTCTTCTTCTTTTTTTTTGTTGCTTTTTTCAATACACAAGCAGATGGGGTTTTTACATTTTACTGCTGTTGTATGTCTAATACTGGAAAAGTGAAGGTGCTTTGAAAGTGAGGGTCAAAGCCAAGGTTCCGAGGTCAGATGTCGACCACGTGTAAACGACCTCACCTATTTTTGGGGTGAAATACTTATGGGGGTTAATTTAACGAGCCTCCACCAAAGCTTTATGCGCAAGTTTAGATTACCAACGGAATTTATGACTCGTGATCCGGAAGTAAATTTTATCCTCTTAATAAATGGCCCTTCCTTTTTAGGAATTCAAAAAGCATCGGTATTAAATATTAATGGAATAATAGTTTTTCCGTCTTGAAAAATATTTTTATCTAAACAAAAGAATTTCGGTATTTTTTGTACATGCGAGTTAAATAATTCCTTTTGGTTTTTTTTTATTGGTTAATAAAAATGAACTTGTATTTTTATGTTCTGCAATATGCAAATAAGTATGAGTTTTCACTATATTTTGTAAATTTTTTTTAAGGTTGGAGACAGAGTTGTCGCTTTGCCAGACCACAAAGCATGGGCCGAACTTGTAGCTGTACCAGCGACTTCCGTTTTTGCTTTACCATCAGACATGAGCTATCTGGATGCAGCAGCTATCACCATGAACTACACGGTGGCTTACATTTTACTTTTTGAGCTGGCAAACCTCACGCCTGGCAAAAGTTTACTTCTCCATAGTGCTGGAGGCGGTGTCGTAAGTATTTTATGTTTTTACCTTTTCTTTTATTTCCCATCACTCTCATTCAGAGAATTTTAAGGATATTAAATCCCTTGGTTTTTGAATTCACAAGACTGAAACTTTAATTTTCTTAAGTAAAAAATTGAAAAGTAATTTACATTATTCTTTTTTTTTATCTTTTGGATATAAAAATGATTGTTTATTTGCATTTTTTGTGCTATGGGCATTTTCGGCTTAGTGATATTAAAGCAAAGAACATTTGACCCTTCTTTGGACATCATAATTCTTATCCGAATAAAAGACCTTAGAGCTTAACTTTTCCCTAAAAAAAAGAAAGTCCTTTATTGCTCTCTTTGAAAGAATTCTTCTCTGATTAAGGGAGCAGTAAGAAAAGTTGAGGACGAGTTAAAAAATGGAGTTAGAATTAAGTTCTTAATAAAAAAAAAAAAATACATTTCTCAATGAAAGTATTCCTTTTCTTGGGTTAATTAAGATCACGGTCCAATTATTTTTCTCAAATGACGCATTTCTCATTCTTTTCTCAATATTATATTTCTACTAGAAAATATCTTTATTTTCAATATTATAAATAAAAAAATAGCAATAGGTAAATATTTATTTTAATTTTATTTACATTAATATTTTTAATAGCTGATATGAATAGTAAAAATATAATATTATGAATAATATTGCGACAATTTCTCTTGGCATCAAATTGATCGTACATTCACCTGTGATTTTATGTAAAAACATGAAATTGTAAACGTATATGATGGGTCAAGGTGTTTGAGCGTTCGAATGAGGCGCATCGTCTATTCATTTTTATCTTCTTTTTTTTCCTTCAACAAGAGTCGCTTCTCTCTTTTCATATCAGGTCGCAATCTCACGGAAATGCGCTGCCTCTTCTTCGACTAATTGCCGCCTCTTAAAACTGTAATATTTGAAAAAAAAGAAAGAAAGAAGTAGTAACAAACGGCTTTAAATAGGGACGAAACTTTGAGAGGGGAAATGTAAGAAGGGATCAGGAATTTAAGTAAACAATTCAAAGGAATGCGGATATTATCAATTATTCATTTAACACTGCGCCTTTAAACTTCAAGGGTGTTGTAATTAAAAAAAAATTTGAAACGAAAATTGTGAGGATAAATTAAAATAATAGGAAAATAAAGTAATTTTTTCTGTTTTAGTTCTTTTAGCGATAGGTTTTTTTTTTTTTTTAGCAGTTGTTGGTTGAGGCAGTGTCCAGATGGAATGTAATTAATTATAGTTAACGTGCCACTAGGGCCCCTCTTTTATGATGACGACAAGCCATACGCTTCTTCTTGGGGTCTTAGAATCCTGCGAGCATCTCTATATAAACGAAAGTTAAATTCTGCCTTGGGATCACAAAGAATCACTGACGGCACACACATCTTTCTCTCTCTCTTTCTGCGCTTGGAAACGCGACATACCATTATTAATTGTACATACGTTTGCCGCGAGAATTATCAGTAATGCTTGTAAACCAGTAACCACCCATTGCTGCAGGAATGTTAAATGAAGTACCGACAACCCGCAGTGAATTCTATTAATTAAGACTAATATAATATAATGAAAGTCGAAAGGACATTACAACAAGTGCATGAGTAAATGCAGTAAATTAATTTCTTTTTTCGCATCTCTTATTTGATTTCGTTTTATTGAAATTAGAAAATTTATTTTTCTCTTGCATTTTATTTTGATTTTGGAGGATTTAATTGAGATTTTTATTTATCCAACATTTCATTTCTCCTTTTATATTTATTCTTTGTTGCAAATATCAACAATAATAATAATAATTGTTCTTTAATATGAAGAAGAAATTAATTTACCTAAATCTCCTTATTCGAGATAATAAGCTTGAATGCTGTATAGAAGATTAATTGGAATATCAGATAAAGATTTTTCTTAGACTTAATATTCAAAGCTTTCTTATCGTACTTTGGTAATAATTTATAACGAGATCATTTCCAAGTACTCTATTATTATCTATTTGCGACAAATGTCTAATTAAAAAACAAATTTTTTAGAAACGATGCGTAGTAAACAGATTGTAATAATTTTCTCCTCGGAATTATCTCAACAGCGATTCCATTCATTATCATTAAATTAAAAATTCTATTACTATTACTATTATTTTTATTTATCTATATTTACGGTGTTTATTCTTGTTTTATGGAACAATTTAATGATATTTTTAAGAAAGAAAAAACTTTTCTTCTTTCAGTATGAATGTAATGAAAAAAATATTCTCGAATAGTGAGAAAAAAATGGAAGGAAATGTTTATTTTTGACAAATACGCGGATGTGGGATTCAACGTCGAATGAAGGTCCAGTATAGGCAACGGGTTGAAAGTTTAATTCAGTCTGCGAATTTCACAGCGAGACTCATGTACGTGCTTTTCGTCCAAGAAAGTTCAGGATCAATACGACTCAACAGGTTACACCCGAAGCAGAAGCTGCAGCCGCCACCATCGCCAGCCACACTCTGTCCTTCGACCCCTTCTACCCTCCCGCCCCCCTGGTCCCGCTCGTGAACTCCATGAACAGAAGTTGAGAAGATGAAATCTATGGGGGTGGCTGGGAAAGCCATCGGGATGAGGGTTGCTAGGCAACCATCTCTCTTTCTCTCGGAGTTTCGTCCTCTCTCTCTCTCCTTCGGATTTGCAATGTTCTCTCTTTTCCTCTCTCTATCATCGACCACCGCCTACCACCGACCGCGCCCGTCTGAAACTACACCACGTGGCACTTTAAGTTCGTTTAACACTCGCAATTCGAGTCTTGTATTAAACGAACTCTCTCAGATATATGTGTATACATGATGAGGATCGAAGAAAAATTCTTGAAAGTAACAAGTAAATAAGGGAAGCGTGTTAGAATCAATTTTGCAAATTCCAAGATGCATTGCATTCCAAATGTGATGCGCCTTTCACCACGTGGTTGGGGATTTCAAGAGTGTGAAATCTTTCGAAATTAATTTCATCCTTTTCAATTTGTATATGGAAATTCTCGAAAAATATGAGATTTCTCTTAAAATTCTTCGCATAGAGAAAAAATTCCGAAAGTGCAATCACATACATACATACTTGAAAGTAGGAGAAATTAAATTGAAAGAATTTTGTTTAAAATATGTAAAATGAAAATAAATTTTTAAATACTTCTCTACGATTCTAAATTTAAATTTTTAGTTTAAAAATTATTATTAATTTTTAAGAAGAAAGTAAAAATTACCTTGAATAATTAATCTCCATTAAGTGAAACAAAAGGAAACGTGAGATTTCATTCAAGAATAAATTTCAATTTTAAAGAATGTCTCATAATATAATAAATTCTTTTCACTATCAATGGTAATCAAATTATTAAAATATATACATACTTGCGAAGGATTTAATTTAGAATCTCCCACTTCTTTTTTAAATGATTAATCATCTTTATTAAGGAATTAATTAAGTAAAATCTCTCATAGAATATTTAATAAGGATTTATTTCCTCAAGACTGATTTTGGAACGGAAATGACGACAGACAAATGTTATGCTGGTGGCTTGGACAATGCAGAAAGCTTAATATATATATCTCGTTAAGTGGTTTCTTTGAGTCAAAAAAGAAAAGTATTATTATAACGTGTCAAATGCGTGCTTGACAGAAAAAGAATGTTCAAAGCTCGGAGAAAATGTTAAAAGGGTGCGGGAGCGAAAGCCGGGTGAGAACCATTTTTCTCGAATCAAGAGTACCTTTTCTCAAGTTTCCCACGACTTTTTCCATCTACGTGACTTACTTTTCATGAGAATGGATTTTGACCACTTATCAGGCGCAAGCGTCTCGAAACGTCGTCCAGCTTTTCGCCGACTTATTGTACATTGGTATATATCTATACATTCCTTTGCACGAAGGGAATTTATTGTCCTTTGGTTAAGCCGGAATCAAATAGTCTTTGTCTGACGATTTGAAAATTCAATTACTCATCAATCAACACCATATTCCATTATAATCCTCTAAATACCATCTAGAATCGGCGAAGAATCCTGCAAAACGAAGGATAAGCCGACTGCCTTCCATCAATTATTATTATTAGCTTCCAGTTCTTTTATGAAAAAAAATGAGTTTATCACCAATTAAAAAAAAACGAAATTTTTTGAAATGATTGTATTTAAATTTCTCCCTGTAATTAGAGAAAAATTTTTTCAATTAAATTGTGAGAAAAAAAATTATTATATAGTTTAATACGTATGGATTTTCATGTTTCACACTCCTTTACATTCTGCTGAATTTAGTGCACATCGTACAAGAGATACAATTTAGAGCGACTGTTTAAAATTCTTGGTTGGATGCTTTTTTTCTTCTTCTTGGTTTGGAAGTATCGGGTGTCGAGTTGCAGGGCCACGCAAAGATCATGAGGAAGGAATGGCAGGGAGAAAAGAGTAAAAGATTGAGAGAGAGAGAGAAATGAAGACAGAATGTACAGGAAGAAGAAACGATCTTTTCTCGGAAATAATGAATGCTACTTCTGTTTAAAATCTCACGCGGCTTGTGTCGATTTTTTTTTATATATATATTTTTTTCCCTCCCCTTCTGTAAAGACCACACCCTTTCTTCTTTCCCTGAAAAGCGTATCTTTCATTTTTATGGAATGTGCGCGAGAAAAAGGCGTTTGTACATTTGTCCTTCCTTTAGCTGAGATATATTGCGTGTCTCAAGCCCCCTTTTTTTGTTTTATCATCAAAAATACCATCAGTAAGCTCAATGACTCAATGGACATTGATAGAATGATAAATAACGAGAAATAATCCCCTCCACCCCCTGTTACTCTTATCGCCACTACTTCATTATTGTCGTCTTTATTATCCAAGATAATCAAGTTTCTTCACGATATATTTCTATTTTTCCAGGAATAATATCCCTTTGTTAATTCCAACGAAATAATTGTTGATGTTTTTGTAACGATTTCTCAATATGTTGTTAATGATTTAAAAATAGATTTTAAAAGATAATTTAATAATTTATTTCCATTTTGTATATGAGATATAAAAAATTCTAATCTTAGTATTGAAAAACAAAATTTATATAAATGGAAAGAAGTTAATTTAATTGGTTTTATTTAATTACAGGGCCAAGCAGTTGTGCAACTGGCTAAAACTGTAAAGGATGTCACCATCTTTGGAGTTAGCAGCAAAGGAAAGCATGAATCTCTCAAGGATACTGGCATTGATCATCTTATCGAACGTGGTGTTGATTATGTCAACGAAGTCAGAAAGTGAGTTCTAAATGCAAAAATAATTAATATAGAATAATTTAATTGAAAATTTAATTAAAAGAATTGGAATATAATTATTATAATATGAATAATTTTTGCAGAATTTCCGGCGAGGGTGTCGACATCGTTTTGGATTGTCTATGCGGCCAGGAATGTAATCATGGTTACAATCTTTTGAAACCAATGGGAAGATACATTTTGTACGGATCGAGCAATATTGTCACTGGAGAAACCAAAAGCATTTTCTCCGCAGCCCGATCCGTAAGCAAATACTTTCAGGTCTAACATGCACGTTTTCTTTTAACCATTTATTTTAGTTTATTTTTATACCAAATTTCTTCATCAGAACAGTATAATGAAGAAAAAAATGTATTCGCACCATTTTTTCTTTTCTTGTTTGGCATTTTTATTAACGCTTTTACGTTCTCATTGTTTTAATACAATATGGTAAAATTATTTTTTTTAATTGCAGTGGTGGCAAGTGGACAAAGTGTCTCCTATCAAGTTATTCTACGAGAACAAGACAATTTCCGGATTCAATTTGCGTCACTTGATGTACCAAAGTGGATGTCACGGATTCGTACGAAAAGCTGTCAATCAAGTCTTCCAACTATGGAAAGATGGTAAAGTAAAGCCCGTTGTCGATTCGACTTGGGCACTTGAGGATGTTCCCGAGGCCATGCAAAGGATGCATGATCGGAAGAATGTTGGAAAAATTGTTTTGGATCCAAGCCAGGAGCCAAAGCCCAAGCCAGCGACACCCGCTAAAAGCAAAACAAAGGACAAGAAGAACCAAAATCAGGAAGAGAAGAAAGCCGCCAGTGTTGATTCGGAAGAGAATGAGAAGAAAAAGGAGCCAGAATTAACCAATGGCACGTCGGAGGACAAATCTGACAGCGGTGAGACACATTTTTCTTTAATTAAAACATTTAATTTATATAAAAAAATATTTTATTTACAAATATTTTGAAAAATATTTCTTTATTTCATCTAGATTTTAAATACAACCGGATTTTTGTTAATACAAACTCTAAAAAGCAAATAATTTACACAACAGTATTAATAATTAGTGAAAAAATAAAATTCATATGAAAATATATTTCAGATTCCAAGGAGAAGGAATCAAGCTGAATTAATAATGCATGATGTATCTGAAACAAGAAAAAGCTGGCGTTCTACATCATCCGGGAAAAAAAAGCACAACAGAAGATCCGAATTTTTCCAGACGCAATGATTAAAACAAGAAAAAAAGCTTAATTTTACTATAAAATGATCTTCATAAAGCACAGATGATAGTTATGTGTGAGTATGTTGTAAAATCCATGCGAAGATCCACTTTTAGATTTATTTGCAGAAAATGCAAATTCTTACATTTAATTCAGTTTCCTTTTTATTTACTATAATATTATAATATCTTCGACAACTCGAACGTGATATCATTTTAGAATTTAACGATATTAGAAAGGAAACGACGCATTTATTTCCTTGTTTTTTACTTTAAGTTTAGTATAGCGTCCTTTTTCTTTCTCTCTGTGACATTCGGAACTTAAAAGCTCAGTGTGAATATCGCAAAGAGAAAAAAAGTCGAGAACGTCCTTTTGCATAAATAAAATAAATTAATTGCAAAAAAAGAAACAAATTATCAAAAAAGAAAAATTTGATGTGGTCCACAGTAGTTGAAAATTCTAGAAAATAACCAACTTTGTTTTTCATATTAAAAAAAAATTAATTTTCCCTGTTTTTCTAATAGCTTCAAATTCAAACTATATTCTCCTATTTCTTATTGCTATACAATAAATAACTCTTCCATTATTACTAATGAAGCGTATTAGAAGTATCGACAAGGCAATCGAAAATTCATTCCAATTAATAAAAGATCACTAATATTTATCGAAAATTCAACGACTGATAATAAAAAAAGGGTTCAATTTAGTTCCTCGAATTCTCGAAATTAAAATTTCTTTTTTTCTACTTTTTTTCTATTTTTATTATTCTAGAAAAGAATTAGTAGAATCGAGAATTCGAGGTATATCTACTGAATAGATAAATTTTCTAAACGGCCTCATATTTTCTTTTTTTGCTACGATTTACTCAACTTTTAAACGAATTTTCGACAATGGTTAATTCGTGCTTCTTGACGTATTTGCCACAAGTTCTCCCCTTCGCTTTTAGGTATATATACATATATATATATTCATTATCAATCATCAACATCCAACGATTTTTGTACTTTACCTAACAGTAAAATACTCGAGATATATTTTTTATAATAATTTTTCGTGAAGCCAAACAAAGAAACTGCCAAACTTGTTTTTACGAAAAAAAAGAAAGAAAGAACATAAGCATTTCGTCAAGAGAACGATTTTGAACTTCGAAAAGTAATATGCATATCTCAGAAAAAAAACAAAGTGGAACAATTTTTATGTAGATCCGAGTATTTGATACCCCCCGCCCCTATCCCCCTGATAAGAAAAAGATCCTCTTAAAAATTCTTTTGATATTCGGGAATATTTAAATAAATAGCGATTAGTTTTTCTCACGAAAAGAAAAAATGAAATTCTTGTCTGAAATTTAGGATATATTTTTTTAAACTTTCCGAATGTGAAAAGGAATAAAAAAAAAGTTTTTTGCTTCTTTTTTTTAATCAGGGGAAAAAACCATTGTATCTCAGTGAAAACTATACATGTAATTAAAAGTAACAGGCAAAGAATATTTATCGGCGTCTTGAATTAATCTCGCGTCGCAGCCCAAGCATCATATTAAAAGAAGCGTGAATGTCGAAGCGCATATTCGTATTTAAAAAAAAAACAAAAAACACATCAAAAAAATTAGATGTGAAATCGTATTAATACAAAAGAAAGGAAACAAGATTTACAGATTGCATTTTACACATGCACAATGAATACATGGAAAAACTCACACAAACTCAGATCACACGAACATTGTATATTTTACGTAAGGCTTTAAATGTTTCATGAAATAACTACCTATTATATTATAATATATCTATATATTTGTAATGAGTAACGACCATTTCTACTCTCATTGATTTGTCCCATCTTTTTTTTAAATAGTTGAATTGTCTAATTTTGTGGACAATTCGAAAAAAAAAGTTAAGAATCAAGCAATCTTCATTTTTTTAAAAGGAAACAAAAAAAATCTATTGTTTTATATTCTGATCTACGTCTTATTTTGCTTTCGTAAGAAAAAGGAAACAGAGAATGATGATCTTGAGGAAGATCAACAAATGAATTGATTGCATTTTAATGAAATCATTTAATGTAGGGCGACGTTGTCACGAACAATTTTCATTCATTTATTTTTATTTTATTTTTTTTATTGTTTGGAATCATCACTACACATACTACAATTATAATATGCACTTTCCCCCTTGTGAGAAAGAAAAATCTATAGCTATTACAATATAATTATTTTTAAGGAGCCGATTTACTCTACTTTGCGAATCAAACTTTGATTCGTGAAAAAAACGATAAACTGTAATAACGATGAAGTAATTATGTGTAAAATTGTAAAATTTATTGGAAGGAAAGTGGACGAAAATACGTTATTTTTTTTCGACGAGATATATGGTAACTCGGAACACTTTTACTCTAAACAGTGAGCAGTTAGTTGAAAAAAAAACAGTTTTGGCATTCCAGGAAGATGATTTGTTAGAGTGAAAGTTTCGAAATTGAACGCCTTTTCGCACACTTTCCTACGGCTTGATATATAGATTGTATTTTTGGCTTATTATAATTAAGACTGACTATGTTGCTATATTAAAAGATTGCTTCGAAAATAAAGAGTGCATTTTTTTTATTTATTTTGATTTATCACCTTGAGTTTATTTGTGCTTTATTCTATAAACGTATGTTTAAAATAAATTGTAAATTTATCGTTCATAAATTTTATTTTTTAAGAGGGGCCAACAGAATTACATTTTGTTTTTTTAACATTAAGACCATTTTTTCTGATTTGAAAATTTGTCAGTCTTTTATTTTCGTAAGGGTTAATTCATTCGTAAAAAAAGTCATATACTTCTGTATGTTTCTAGAATGCGAAATGATAAGAATATTGTTAGAATTTTTGAGTATTTTTTGTTTGTTTGTAAAATATGAAGTGAGAAAAACTCACTTTCTTAGTTTGTAGAAAATATTTTAGTATCGAATTAGCCTTAAAAGTATTGAAAAACATTTGTATCTATTCTGAATGAATTTATTATTTTTAAATGATTAAAGGTGTAAAATAATAGCTAAAATGTGTTTTCAAAGTTTACCTGTCAACTAAAGCAGAATTTTTGTAATTTTTATAAATTACTTAACTGTTTAGAAAATATTTGAGTTGAACTTTTGGAATAGTACTTTTTTTCATATGGAAAAATTATCACTTTTATAACAAAAAACGAATCGTCGTTCTTTTCTTAAATTTTAGTGGTATTTTTAAATTTTTTTAAATTTGAGTACAGTATCAAATTATAGACAAATAATTTTTAGATTTTGTCAATATGGGGTACAATTATACTTTATTTAATAAACTAGGTTTTTTAATTTTTAACTGTTTAAATTGTGAGAGAATTTTTCTAAATCAAAAATTCTTTTAAATATTCCAAGGTAACAGCAAAATTTGGGAAAAATTAATCACTTAAAATTTGATTATTTTTTTAAAAACAAATTTCCTGATAATTGAAAAAAATTTTAAACAGTCGATAAATTTAAGCTTGCTTTTGGTACTCGTTACTCCATCTATTTTTTCAGACTGTAGTAGCATAATTTACCGTCAACTAGTAAATTCGATCGTTTAACTGATTTTTTAAAATAAACGTAAGAAATAAAAATATATTCGGAATATTCCATAGATCAAGTTCCATTCAAAGAAATAAAAAATTAAGTAAACTTATTACATTTTCCTAAAATTTAAAAAATAGTTTAGAAACTATTTCTTTGTATTATGTATACTTGTTTAAATGAATTAATTTATTTTTAAATAACTTTTTTTACACTATTTAATATTTAATTTCATAAATTAAATACGTAGTAATGTTAATTAATAAAACATCAGCTATAAAAAATATTTTTTAACGTCTAATTTCAGAAGCATTAAAGACATCTTTGAAAGTAAAATGATTTATGAAATTTTCGATTAATTAATTCAGTAAATTATAAATAAAATACGAAACAGCGCCAACTTTAGTGAAAAGATTTAAACCGTGTTTCTCGAGTTGGTTGGAGAGTTTTTGAAGGTATACACTCTCAACAGTGTCAAACAGTCGCTCGACACATGAGAAACATTATATTGTAACTCTCGTGCGTGATAGTGATTTCAAGTTTTCCACAGCCAACGAGAAACGGAGGCGCAAGCATTTTATTTACAGTTCCTGACGTAATTTTTCAAGTGCGCGCGCGCGCAATGAGCCTACAAACCCCAGTATCGTGTATTCCTGCTGCCGGGAAGATGGCAAAGGCAAAGAAGGTCCTCGATGAAGCTCGTGAAATTCAAAATCCCGAGCTGGATCTCGCGGACAAGGGAATTTCCAGCTTTGACGAGATGCCAGGATTGTGTGAGTATTCATTCGGCCGAACCCTATTTGTCCTTCGTCTCGTTTCTCTTTGCCAAATTTGGTAAGTTGTCGAGACTGGTTTGTGAGGATCCACATTTATAAGACCCGCATACGTTTTCCTCGTTTTTTAATAGGCGTGTGTAAGCATGCGCAACAGTCTCCTTTTTAAAATGAATAAATTTTCATTCATATGCCTGTGAAATAGAAAAAATAATATTAGAAATCTGTTACGAAAGATAAAAAATACAGATGTTTTATGAAAATTCATAATAAAAAATTATTTTCCACCATAAAAACATTTAAGATAATAATTATTTATTTTTAATATTATTTAAAATTCGTATTTGTCATTCACATAATAAAAAAAAAAATTTATAATGATTATTTAATATTACAAGTTAATGTAAATTAGCATTTAAGTTGGATTTATTTAAAGTATTAATTTTTTGATAAAACATTATTTTTCTATTTTCAGTTAACATGCAAAATATTACTCGAGTGACTCTTAGTCACAATAAACTACAAGGTAATTAATATGAAATACTTATGAATTTACGATATTAATATTTACTCATTATCAGCGAATTTTGATATTAAAAGAATTAATAAACTTTTCTCTTTAAAGCTGTTCCTCAAGCGATATCGTATCTTGTAAATCTGGAAATTTTCAATTTGTTCAACAATCACATTATGGAACTACCCATGACTCTTTCACAATTACCAAAGTTAAGGATTCTTAATATAGGGTACGTTTAATTAATTAATTTAATAATTGATTGTTATTAATATTCATTTTCAAAAAAAGCAAAAGGAGAATTTCTATAAAAACAAATAATTTCAGAATGAACAGACTAAACGAGCTGCCTCGAGGATTTGGAGCTTTTCCAGTTTTAGAAGTTTTAGATTTGACGTACAATAATTTAAATGAGAAAAAATTACCTGGCAACTTTTTTATGATGGGTAATAATGACATTTCTAAAATTGTGAAGACATCATTATTTGCACTATAATTCCTCAACTGTTGTAATTTTCTTTTCCCTAAGATACGTTGCGAGCACTCTATTTGGCGGACAATGATTTTGAACATATATCACCAGAAATCAGACAGCTGCGTAATCTGCAAATAGTAATAAAAAATCATTATTAATGAAAAATAAGGAAAAACATTATTACAAAAATGTGACAAACTTTTTTTTTAATTTCAGCTTGTGTTGAGAGACAATGACCTTATAGAATTACCAAAGGAAATTGGAGAACTCAGTCGACTTCGGGAATTACACATTCAGGGAAATCGATTGACTGTTCTTCCACCAGAAATTGGTAATTGTACTCAAAAATTAAATCAAAATTAAATAGAAAATGGTAAATATAAAATTAAACAAAATTATTCAATAATCATTGAAAAAATTTTTTTTGCATTCAACAGGAAATTTGGACTTGGTCAGCAATAAAGCTGTTTTCAGAATGGAATACAATCCCTGGGTAACGCCAATTGGCGATCAATTACAAGTTGGTGTTTCTCACGTTATAGATTACATTCGTTCCGAGACCTATAAATAGTAAGTAATTGCATTATTAACTAAATTTTTAACATGTTTGATAACCTGCTACTTAGTTTTTCTTACCATTTGTTTACATTAAAAGTATTTTAATATTTTATAAAAGTAAAGGTAATTATTAATTATTAAAAATTTGAAGTTTTATTAATTATTAAAATATTTTTAAATTAAAAGTATTTCCCCAATTTACATAATATTAATGCTCATTTGTTTTCCCTATAGCGTTTACAATAGGCATCAAACAGCAAAAGGTCCTCCACCACCAATAGAAAACGACAAAACCAAAAAGATTTCTCGCCTTCGTTAAATAATACTTAAAATACCGTAATTATTATTCACACTGCCAATACTCACAAACTGAAGGCAATTCTTAACAGAAGTTCATATTTATGACGATAATTATCAAACAAAAGTTAACATGTGCCTTAGTTTCTGTTGTACCTTAAAAGATCAGTCATTTTATTTGGAATTAATTCAAAATGTTTTTTTTTAACACTAATTCCAAATTAATCACTGATATATTTTATAATATAAAAATAGTTTTCCCGAGACCAATGTTTACAATCTAGACTGGAATTGATACTGACATAGTTATAAAAAATAGAAATTTTATTTTATTGAATTTTAAAATAGTGTCCATTTTTTTTTGTTTTTTGTAATAATTTATCTATTGATGTATTTTAAAAGTATAATTAAGTTTTACATCAAACATTTACGAATTTGATGTAACATGGATTATTAATCAAAAAAAAATTTATCTATCGTTAATAACCACAGATTATTAAAATGATATTTAAATTAATAATCTGAGATTGTTAATAAACAAATATTTTTTTATATATTGATAACCAGAAATTATTAATAAAATAATATTTACACTAAAAACCATTGATTATTAATAAAAAAAATTATATTAATAACCAGTTGAATTTTTTTTCCCTAGAAATTTGATTTGTACCAGAAACATATAAATGATATTCAGAAAAGATTCAGTTAAATAAGGATACAATTAAGTCTTTTTGAAGTCTCATCCAAGGAGATTATAATTCCTCATCCTCGTCGTCAGTATATTCACATTCTTCTATGAGTTGGGCAATTGAAGTGTCATAATCAAACGATTCGTCTTCGGTAACATGAGTTCCGCTTTCGACAAATTTTGCAAATCTGAAATTTAAATTAAAAATTCAATGAAAAAGACAGAGAAAAACGAAAGTAATGAAAATCCACTTCTGCGACAAGATCAAAAAATAATAATGTTAGTGTATTAGTTATTTAAATTAATTAAAAAATTTTTCAATAGTCTTAAATTGCACTTACTTTAGAGGCTCCTTTAGTTTTAATACAGTTTTCCAAGGACTACATTCGGGACTAGAACAATAATCCTGAAGATCTTTTAAAGCCTTTCTAGTTTCTTTTATTCCTTCTTTGTGGTACTCATCGTCTGTCAAAAGTCGTCTCGAGTTTGAAGCCTTTCTCCAAAACGAAAATAATGAACTAAAAACATCAATGACTGTGAAACGCAATGATAAGAAAAGAGTATTAAAAAAATTTTTTAAAAATTAATAACGTTTTTTTCTGTACAGAAAATAAAGAAAAGAAAAAGTAAATTACAAGTAAATTAAAAGTAAAAACCATAAATAATTAACAAAATCTTTTTTTTTATTGACAGTACAAAAAACCTAAAGAAATTAAATAAATATCACTGTTTTCTTATATTCATGGAATAATTCACTTTTTCAAAGTTTAAAAAAATAAATGATGTCGTCATCTACGTAAACTCACCAATATTTTCGTCCTTTTTTCAAAGCAAATATTGGAAAATTGTACAGCATGAGAACAAGGACGCAACACGAGCCTGAAGCTTCATAAAAGTAACTGCTACAATATATCATCACTAAGCCAAGGCTCTGTAATTTACGAAATATTTTATTATTAGATAAAAAAGAATGTTTTTTTATCAAACGCAGACATTTACTTGTTTTTTATTCACAATTGTTTGTGATAATACAAATTTTAACTTTTATTAAAATCTATAAAATTAATTACCTGCAGAAACCATTGGATAATTCGTTTTGTTCTTGTATTTGTGATTGGTCCAAATCGATAACAAATAACGAAACTTATGAGAGAAGTTATTAGAACGTACCACAATACAAAATCTCGATATTGCAGAGCAATTAATTGTGCATTGTCCCATAAAAGTTGAGCAACGTAGAAACTCATAGTATAGCCAGTTGCTACCATTAAATACATGAACTTTCCCTTTAAATCATTAAAGTCATTAGTAATTTTAATTTAAAATTTTGGAATTTAGATGTCAAAATTATGAAAAATTTTTACAAAACAAAAAATTACCTTTGGAAATAATTTACCAACAAAATAAATAAGTATAATGACTGAAGTCGTGACACCTAATGTAACTCCACATAAATAATAAAATAATGTATTCTGACTAAGTCTTTTTCCAGACCAGAATATTAATATCCCTAGAATCATGTACGCAACTTTCCATACATCAATGCCTGTAAAAATAAAACTTTTCTATTATGCATATATTATTCTCTTAATTTGTTATACTCAGAAATGGTCAATACGAAACAAATACTTTTGAATTTATATACTTATTTGTATACTTTTAAATTTAGTTATCAATTTAGATAAATAATTAAGTTATTTGGAATCTTTGAGCTAAAATTAAATTTTATTTTGTTTCCTTGACTATTCCTAAAATATATTTTTTTATTTTCTAATAAAATTAAAGAATATTAATTATACGATTCAAATCATTTTATACTGACGTTGTTCTGCCATAGACATTTTGTATCGATAATGACTATGAAGAAGAGTATTAACTCCAATACAGGCATCATCGAAAGGATTAATTCTAAATTGTTTGTTTTTTTTTGTACTAAAGAAATTAAAATTCCATGATCGTCTATTATCCTCATACTTAGTTGTAATTTCGTTTGGAGTTCTACCATCGTATATTTCATAGTTTTCTAAATTGATTTCTAAATTCATCTGTAATTATTCATTAAAAAAGAACAAATTCAATTAAATTAATCTGATAATTAAAGAGTATACGGAAAACAAAATCTTACAAATACAGTTCTCCACATATGTATTAAATACTTGGATTTTGCATTGTGGCAAAAGATACGTAGACTAGGTGATTGACTTTCAATTTCCACTGAATTCCCAGGTTCTAAATAATGAGCTACAAAATAAAAAAAAATTAAATTATAAAATTAAATTTAAATTAAATAAGAATATTTCTAAAGCCAAATATTATTAATATTTTCAAATTCTAAAAAATACAAATCAATAGATAATAAATACATCAAAAAATTATTATTTTTTTTAATACACAATAAGTATGTTTGGCAATTGCGAAATAAAATAAAAAAATTAAGAATAAATTTAACAAAAATCTTTAACGATCTCAATTTAATTATAGAAAATTAAATAAATATTTCGTTTTTTTGCCGGTTTCTGTGATTAGAGGTTAGAATATAAAGAATATAACTTACGTAGAGTCGAAGATTCAAAACCAATTGTGTAGGCACAACAAACATTATCGAGGGTGATTAATATACTAATTAATTTCACTAAAGACTGCATCTTTTTTGTACAAAAATATACGATTTTAATAATATTTTTAAAGAGTTTTTAATCACTACATAACCTTTGCGTCAAAACATTATGTCAACAACGAAAAATGAGCGCCAACCACAGCCAACGGACAAAATCTGAAATAAATCGAGAGTAAGACTCGATATATCGAATCAGACATGTTCGATTGTGATTTGAATTTGAATTTGAAAAATGAATAAACAAAATATAAAATTATATTAAATTAATAAATAATAATAATAAACTTTTAAAATATGGAATATTAAAATAATAAAATAAAACTAATTCTAGTAGAATTGTTATATTATTAAAATAATATTATAACATATTAAAAATTGTATTAGTATTAATTACTATAAATATTATTATTTTTGTTTGTATTCATTTACGTAATTTCTATATTATATTTATTGATCATTAATATTAATTGTTATAAATAAAACATCGAAAAAGCAATTAAATTTCAGTTCCAACGAAAGTAAAATTTGATTTTTTCCCCTATTTTTCTTCCGTTTGACAATTGATTCTCAACAATACTGAAAATAAGCATTTCCATTATATCGTAAAACAATGTTGCGAAATAATTTCGCGATGAAAACTTTTGAATGACACAATTTAAAGAAACTTGAAAAGTAATCTCATTCCTTGCGTCAAAGTATAGGAGAAAGCAATATTCTCTTTAATACAATAAGAAGTAGGAAACATTCAGAGTATAATTTCGTTTTTTTCTTTCTATAAACTTTTAAACTGTATACACTTAGTTAATAAAAGAAAACGAGAAAAAGTATTTGAAATGGATTATATATATATTCATACCAATGACGAGTAAAATTTGAAATATAAAAATAAATATATCCAAATTGAATGATATGGGAAAATTTTTTCTTTAATGTTTCGAGAGTTTGAAGACGACTCGATTTGTCGCAGTGCGACATTGAAATTCAATTGAATAAGACTTTTGATGCAACTCCCCGGAGAGGATTTTTTTAGAGTTTCTTCAAAATGGATAGTCAATCAGTTGAAAAACGATCCATTCGATTTCGAATCACAGTCCCGCGCGATTAATTTATATGTCAGATAAAGGAAAGTCGTGCCAAATAAGATTGCTCTAAAGCTCTTCTATCTATTTTATTCTATGTCAAATATTAGCTACGTCCTGTTAAAATAAAAGTGAAAAATGAAAAATTTTTATATACCTTCGAATAATGCAATCTAAACATTTTAACATAATAACATTTTTTTCAGACTGAAATTCATTTATCTGTAAAATTACAAATTTTATCTAACTTAAGTTTACTGATGCAAAGTATAAAGTTATTGTGGAAATGAATTTTTCTACATAATCTGAATGAATTAATAGTCTAATTATTCGAAAATGTCTTGTGAATAGCATTTAAGGGGACATGAAATGAACATGAAAGAGGAACTAACCTTAGAACTGCTTCCTTCCTTTCCACTGTTCAGCATTCGCCTTATCAACATCCATTCAATACTTCGACCAAGTCTGCCTTTGTATTATACTTGATTCATGTCGGACCGAGCGTAAGTTTCACTACTGTGAGTTTCGATCATGTGCATATATCGCTAGACACCAACTTTTATCTATCACCACTTAGTAAGTTCCATCCTATAACTGGTTTAGCTCCATTCTTCTCATTCCATACACTTTTTTTCTATAAAAGACACATACAATTGGAAACGAATTTATTGAATTTTTTCCACCAATAGTCCAGATAGAGATACAAAAGATTTACGACAAATTCATGAAATTCAAACAAAAGAAGAAATCACGCTAAAAATTCCGCTTCAGAGTATATATCAAAGGGAATTATCGAAAATCATTAGAATTTCAATAACAATTAAATTTTTCACGAGTGTCAAATATCATCAATGATGAGAAAAATAAAAAGTACGGAAAATGTAATAATAAAATACTTTTTCCACATGAGGAAATGTGAGAATTTTAATAGCGCGGAATTTCTATGGGAAACTCTCATAACGTTATTGAATAATAAATTTATGGCGGAACATTTTATATACATTGTATTGCATACCTGATGAATGACTTGCATTTGAATAAACTTCATGCCATTGATGTCCTGAAACACAAAATAAGATTGTAAATTAATTCACCATTTCCATCGAATTTATTTCGACAGTAAATTGTTGTCTAACTAATTACTGATCCTCAAAATTTAATTATCTAGTGCTCCTCAAGTTATTCTAAACTGACAAAATATGAGATGTCTGACTAAAATTTACCTTTACTACTGCTTACAAAATTACAAGAAGATAAACTATTTTGTCTGAACAAGAAAATCTGTTCTGTACTGAAAACGTACTTTTCCAAGTCAGCTAGGTACAACTTTGAAATAAAAAAAATTCAGTCTGACGGAAATTTACCTTTACTACTGCTTCCAAAATGACAAGAACAAATTGTTGTCCGACTAATACTGACTTATACTATTGATCCTCAAAATTAACTTATCTACTACTTCTCAAGTTCTAAAATAAATAAATGTTCTGTCTGACGAAAATTTACTTTTACTACTGTATCTAAAATCATAGGAAATAAATTGTTCTGTCTGACTAACGTTTATTTATACTACTGATACTCAAAATTAACTCATCTACTAAGTTCTAAAAAAATAAAGAATTCTGTCTGACTAAAATGTTCTTGTACTACTGATCGAAAAAAATCAATATGTCTTTTTTTCTCGCCATATTTGGGAAATGTTGTAAGAAATTTTCGAACTAAAGCAAAAAAATGATATGCATCTCAACGTTTCGTTTAGAAAATTGTCCACTATTCGAATGTCGAAAATGGAAAACTTTCCTCAACATTTATTGATAACAGACAGTACCGATCATTGAAGCATATTGCACTTATCCCATTGGGTGCGTCTCTATCGAAAAGATCGATGAGCTCTTGGGGTAGTGTATATTCGACCTTCCCCTCTTTACACTTTGGCGTCGACGTTCGTCGTCGCGACGTCGACTTTCAGTCAGTCGGTGGTCGGACGTCGCGACGCCCGTATCACGTCGACCGCATCAAATTTCGCCGTATTTTTATTAATTGCGTTTCGCGGGTTCTAATTAAAAGAAAAAGAAAAAAAATTTTTTTTTTAAATTTTTTAATTCCAAAAAAATAAGTGAATTTTTTTCTAAAAAAAAATTTTATGTGCTTAACAATGCACCTTGACCAAATTTCAACTTACCACTGATGGTCTGTATTTTACTCACATATGAAATTTTACACAGCTAATTAAAAAATTAAAATAATTAATTGCAAATCACGACCAAGGAAGTAAAAAGAAAAAGAAAATTTTAGTAATAAATGTCAATGTTTTTTTCCAGTGTCATTCGCTTTGAAAAAAGTTCGTTATGTGCAATTGATCAATTTTTGAGGTTCAATATTGTGTTTGATCCAAGTTTTGTGATGATGTTTGTGGTGAAATAATTTAACTTATTCCATTACTTTTCGTCTCAAATATTATGTGAAAAATAGAAGAAAGGATTATTCCCTTTTTTTCATATAATTACATAACGAAATTACGCGATTTTTCACGACTTTTGGCAAATTTATTACATTCTCAAAATTTCATAATTTTCATTCAATTTAAGTTTATCACTTTTTAAGGTGTAAAATATTTTTTATAAATAATAATTACGATTATTATCATAATTATTAACATTATTAGCAAAGATCAATTAAATTGAAAATCAAACATTTTTTAGAAATCAAATACAAAATTTTGTTAATAGAATTATTTATTAAAATTTTCAACACAAATTTTTAATTTTAAAGTGAATAAGATACAATTTTAAATCCACACTTTTTGATTATAAATTGCGTTGCACATTTTCACACATTTTTTATATCTCCCCCCCC
>JUFY01022328.1:42452-58311 GCA_001855655.1 Leptopilina clavipes
CCCCCCCCCATCGCCTGAAACCATGCAGAAACAATACATTTCTGCTAAAAAAGTTTGATATACCAAATATATTTTTCAAATGTCGTTAATAAAAAATTTTTCTATGTTTTAAAAATATGCAGTCTTCAAGTATAAAAAATTTGTTTTTAATCTAAAAAAATTTATTTTCAAATTAAAAGTGTACTTTTAAATTAAAAAATGTATTTCAAAATTAAAAAGTGTATTTTTAATTTAAAAAATTTATTTCTAATACCCTCAGAATGTTTATTTTTATATAATGAAAGGAAAAATTAATTTTTGATGAAAAATGGATAAAAATATCAGAAAACTCAAAGGAAATTTTTGACCTTTCTTATATTTCATTTTAAAATTATTTTCTTTTATATCTTATCCTTTAGACGGGAATAAGTAGATTGACTGTAAAACATCTAAAGTCCAATATCCTTTCATGTTCTGTTTCGTATCTATATACGAGCAGAAATTTCTGGTTTTTCACTCCAGTCATCCATATAACTTCCAATAGCAAGAAATTGCGCATGCAGTTCAGTCATTATTTCGTATAATGGAGAATTTCTTACATATAGAAACACTTTTTGAGAAATTATATAACTATTTTTCAATATAATTGAATTTATTTTAATACAAAATTGAAAATATAATTGGCATTAGTAAAGAATTTCTATATGTTCCAAACTTAGTAGATTTTTCCAGTTTAAAACAAATCAACAAAAAATGTACATTGTAAAAAATGTTACGTAATGCATTTTCGATGTTCTAAAGTTTTAGAAAAAATGATTGATTTTCAATTAAATTATTTTTATACACCTAATATTAATTTATTTATATTATAAATTATGTTTTAGAGAAGCAAACAGAATTGTTAAAAGAAAAAAACTGTACGACAAATATGTCAAATGGTTTTTATCATTATTATATATTTGTAATTATTATTCGTTTCGCAAATTCATATATTTTTATGTTATTTTTTCAAAAAAGAAATCCCTTTGCTAAATCTAGTCTCTTGATTAATTCAGAAAGATAATAATATTATTTTCAGTGAACAAAGTATAAAGTCAAAGGAAATAATTTGTCTGAATTAAAAAAAATATCCTGAATGTAAAAAGCAATAAGCAAATAAAGAAGAAAACGATATAAACCTTGATTGAGCTTCCATTTAAAAGTTGAATATATTTTTTTACTTGGATTAAAAGCAAGAAAATTTATATTATTGATAGTTAAAATTATAACTATATTAACTACATTATATATAATAAATAATTTCATTTATTTAAAAACAAGTGAAATTAATTTTTCATAAAGTAAAAATGGTAAAAAAGTTAGTTTACGGAGTTCAAAGACATAAAATGTGGAGTATAGTACTTAATTAAAACGTGGAACGATGAACACATATCAAATGTGAATGAAAATATGAAAATTAAGTGGATTTGAAGACTTAGTTCAAATAATGGATAATAAAAAATGTTGAAAAAAATTAAGAAACAATTTGTACCTTAATGCAAATTACTTAATAATAATTGGGTCACTAATTCTTTCTTAAATTTTTTCTCGGAATGCGTCGTTTTAGTTAAGAAAAAATTAATATGCTAAATCAACTACTCTAAAAAGAACACAATATCATTTTAATTATAGTTTTTTCTAGAATAACTAAATAATTACTTTTATATTAATAAATAAATATTTACTTGAACCAAATAATTTTTTGATTTAAATCAAATTAACTACAATTGAATCAATAATTTCTGTATTTGAATCAAATACCATTTAATTGACTCAAATAAAATTTATTTGATAATAGTCAAGTAATTCATTATTTGAATCAAATCAATTTTTTTTTCAGTGTAAAAGTAATGATAATAAAATTATAAATAATAATAGAATGCAAATATATTATATATAAATATTGATCCCTCGTGACAATAGATCATTATAAATGATAAATTGATACAATTAGTTAATTATAGATTCGCCCAACAAAATTGGTGTAATATAACTTTGAAAATGGACCAAATATGTTTACGAATTCTGTTGTTGGTGAAGTTTTAGAATTTATATTGGCACCATATATGTAATGGAATCTTGGGCGGCGACTCGGAAATAAATCTTCCCTATTGTGAACATAAACATGAGGATTAGTTTGTAATTCGTTTAGAAATTAAACCACATCGATTAAACCCACGTTTCTCAATATCAAATATATTATTTAAGTTCTCCAAGTTTCGGATTTTGATTAAAAAGACAAATTTGTCGATTAGAAAAAAACTCACAATGAAAAAAAACCTTTCTTTCCAATTAAAAAGAATAAATCATCCATTCTCAATTCTTCCATTTATGCAAAAAAAAACTATATAAAAACTTATCGTTCAAAAACAAAAAATAAACGCAAAAAAATATAAAAAAAAATAAAAATTGAAATGAAATGAAAAAATGTGAAAAAATGAATTTAGAAAAAAAGGCGAAATGGAATGAAAATAAAGGGAACAATTGTCTCTTATTTTCGATTAAAAAAAAAAAATAATAATTCCAGTTGAAGGAAAATGAAAGTCAAATAAGAGCAGATTTGATACTCTTTATGATTGGAAGCAATGCTTCGCAAAATTTGCTCTACTACTTGATCAATTTAATGTATATTTAGAAAAAAAAATGAAAGGACAATTTTTCGCTATGTCATTGGATTGTAACTTGAGATAAATTTTGATTGATGCCAGCCGAAGAAGAAGCAAACAACTTTATTAACTAAATGTGAGTCGTAACCTTGGAATATCCATTTCGTGAGCCTTATTATATTCCAGGAAAGCTTAGAATTCACAACATGAAATTATATCGAAAGATTTTTTCGGTTATGTACATCAAAAGGTCTAGATTATCTTTTCGTGTTTTCCGATATAAGTCTATAATACAACATAAGTGCCAAAATCACTCTCAAGAAAGGTGATTCCATAAAATATCTATTTTTATCCACTCGCTGATGAGGATCAAACAATATATTAAAAATGAGAATGTACAAATAACACACATAATTACAATCAGGAATAATTTTCATCTATAAAAGTTCCTTTGTTTAGTTTTGAAAATTTTTAAAATTAAAAAAAAATCGAATACTCTTGACCTAATTTTAAAATGGAAAAAAATTGTCTACTTTCCAGACAATAAGAAAAGACAATGTGTTTATATTAATGATAACTCACGATTCATGTATGAACATTGGTGCAAGTTACGCATCCGTTCTAGATTCGATCATTATCATCATCATGATCATGATTTAAATCACGTCTGTGCGAGTGTGCAAATAATTTACACATCAACGGTTATCGAGATTGCAATCTATAAATCCGGAGTTATTACAAGAGGAAGTTGCCAAAAAGTACCTATGCAATTCTTCGTATACAAATATCGATAATAAGAATTAGCGTGCTCAACTAGAAAGATGCATATTTTTCATCATATCTATGAGACCTTGCAAAATACCTTGTTATTAATCAACTTTATGGATTTTACCCACAAAAAAATTGGACGTATTTTCCTTCCATGATAACATAAAAAATGAATATTAAATAGAAAAATTAATATTATAACAAAAAATACAAATGGATAACAAGTGAAAATCGATGTCAACAATTAACAATGAAAGTACATATAGTAATTAGTACTGAGAGATAATTTTTTATGTGTTCTTTATAATAAATTATTATCTATTTTTAACACCTTTTTCATCGTTTTTCTATTTTCCTTTTTTTTTATCTGTATATCTGTGAATTTTCCTTAATCTCGAACAATAAGCTACTCATAGAGAATTCTTTACACGAGAGATTTTTACACATCGATAGTTCAGTCACGTGTGTAAATGTTCGTATCGTGCGGATACTCATCAATACAGAACTGCAAAATGTCAGAAGAGGATTGTCCTCTTACATAATTTGCGAAATGAATAAGATTTTTTTCGATATAGTTTCAAGAAGAAAAATTTACATTTTTACAAAAGAATTTTAAGAGATTTAATAATAATAATAATAATAATAATAATAATAATAATTTTAAATACAAAAAGTATTTCTCTCTTTTAGTAATCATATAAGATCATAAATTTAGAATAACTTTAGAATAAATTCTTAGATCCGCAATTTATTCTTAATTCAGGAATAAAATTCCTTATTATTGTAAATATTGCGTAAAATAATTGCAAAGTATTTACATTCATTTAGAAATATATTTCTTTCGGTTTTCAATTCGGTGAGACTCGGGAAAAATTTATTTAAAATAATGAAATGACATTATTACTAAAGTAAAATTATGTAAGACTATAAAGTCCTCCTCTCTCAACTCGAAATGGTTGACCTATTTTCAAATCCGGATCAAAGGTATATTCAATTTACAAAAATAGCGTTTCATTCACAGAAAATGTCGAGTTAGTGTTTCTCTCTTGAATTTCGATTCACTTCCCCTTCAAAATTAAGCTTAATTTTATCGAATTTTTAATCAAATTTTCAATCAAGAAAAGAAAACTAATTATTTCTTTTCTTATTTAAAGAATTAACCGTGCGTTCAATAATAACTTAATTGACAAAAACTATTTTGATAAAAAAAAAATTATTTTATATATAGAAATGAATATTTTACAATATATATTTTAATATAAAAATATTTCATATTCGAAAATTACGTTTTTTAACCTTATACGTTTGAGCAGGATAAAACGAAAATTGCGCTCCACTTTTAAAAGCCATGACTTTTTGTATCAACGCTAAAAAATGTAGATGTTATTTCCTTTTTATTTTCTTTATTTATTTTTTTTATATTTTATCATGGAATAAAGTAGAATTTGAATGAATTTTTTTGCGTTCCGAGTTTTAGCTAGGATTAAAAGTTACACCGCATCTATATATAGAGATACAAAATTACATTTCGTAAATTGTCTTTTAAAAAGAAAGAAATTTTGAAATGATTCATATGCGTGAAAATCAACGCGTTAATAATGTCAAACAAATTTTATAAATCTATTTCAAATTAAGATATGTTTGTAAACAAAAAAGATTTATTCCAATTTATAACGATTTATCATTAATTTTTCGCTATAAATGCATTATTTTTTGAATTTTAATTTGAGAAATAAATTTTAATTACGAAATAAAACGTTTGTACAGCGAAAAGTAATCTCATTATAGAAACTAATTATCCTCAATGAAATGTGCATTATTTTCCTATTCCACTCCCCCTTTTCTTTCTCTTCTTTTATAAAACAAATAATTGTCATTTTTGTTAATAGTATTTTTAATTTACTCATTTTTTCAATTTGTTTGAAGTAAATATTTATTAAACAAATAATTCAATATAATGAATGTTTCCAGTGTTAAAAAATTTAAAAAATAAGAACTTGATTTTTAAAGCAAAAGAGAGGAAAGAGAGTTTTGTTTCTTTTGAGAAACAAAACTTATTAACAAGTTTTTTTTTCTCGACATATACTATCAAGACCAACAACTTGGTAATAACTATTAAGATGATGCGTATAAACTACTTGAAGCTGTTTGCTCATGAAACTTTCCTGTAATTTGCCAAAGTTACTGCGAAGTTTCAATGAAGCTTGATAATTTTATGGTAACTTTGAATGCTGCCTAACGAAGACCCTGTATATGAAGAGAGAATGAAGGGAAGCGTTTACATATTCGTGTGGAAAAGGAAGAGAAATTCGAAAGGAGATACAACTTTGAAATTTTATGCGTGTGGTTCATATCTGACTCCATATATGCACGAAGACATATCAAAAGACAAATAACAAGTATAACATGCATAATATGAAGATTGTTTCATTTCAAATAAAACTTTAACCACGATTTCTTATTTCTAGGTATATTATGTTATTTCCTTTTGTTTTAAAATATATTCCAAGCATTTTATTTTTACCAAAGCACAGGGTTGCCACAAAGATTTAATTTTCTTTTTCCCTGACTTTCTCCTCATTTACAGACAGAATTCTGTCTTTCTTATTGACTCTAATAAAAAAAAGTTAATAATAATCACTTCTAAATTCATGTTATTTAGTTTCAGTAGTATAAGTCAATTTTAAGTCAGACAAAACCTTTCCGAATTCTCGTAATTTACTATACCAGTAGTAAAAATCAATTATAGTCAAACAAAATCATTTAACATTCTTATAATCAAGTCCCAGTAGTATAAGCAAATTTTAGTCAGACAAAACTATAAAAATATTCAATATTCAGTATTCATTTTCAGTATACCCAAAACAATTTTATTCATTGATTAAATACTGTGTAAAGAATAAAAAACAAGAGAGAATAAATTCTGTAACGAATCACTTCGTTAAAATCCTCTCAATTGACAATTAAAAAAAATTGTTTCATCAAACAAAGTGAATTCAATTGTGAACAAAATTATTTTATTTAAAACTCTTCACAAGAAAGAAGCTCATTGTCGGTGTAAATTTCAAGTGAGAAAAAATTTTCCTCTTTTTTTTCTCTATATAAACGATAAAGTTTCGCTTTTTTAAGACAATTGTGTTAAAAGAGGTTGATCGTGAAGAAAAACCAGAAAAATTCCAGTTATCACTAGAGAAAAAAAGAAGAAGAAGAAGAAGAAGAAAAAAAAGGTTACTTCCCTGGAGAGAATAGAAACTACGATCTTGGAATAATCTACCCTCTGAATAATAATGAGAAGCGCAATACATAACTTAGAATTCTTAATATTACAACCTACCAGACAAAGGAAAATTATAGGGTAAAAATAAATTTTGCATTTCAAAATAGTTTCTTTTTTAATTCAAATCTACTATATAGAATGTCCAGTGAAACAATTTCTTTTTTTAAAACGAAAGGATTCAAGTAATTATATAATTTAAACATTGGGGATCCTTTTTTCAAATAAAAAAAAAGTTTCTGAGAAATTATTAGGTCGGAACGGAAAGAATGACATATATACATAATGTAATTTAATGGCGGATAATAAAATTAGTGTATCCATCATCTTTCATGTTCTCTCGTAAAATCAAAAGACTTCCGCCTGGTTATATTCTGTGATTGAAGTCGGTGCCAGGTGAAATCAGAATTTACACAGAAATCCGTCGTCTACACGGTTCATTTCATTTCGTATTCATTGAATTGACTTGACTACATTCACAGAAAGCTCTCTCATGGAATTTTGCGCAACCGTGGGGTTCTTTCGTTGAAACTTCCATTTTTGTTGGATATACAGTAATAAAATTTCAGCGTCAAAGAAAACTGGCTAACCAGCGAAAAAACATTTATATATTTCGATTGATTCGAATTTCCCCACGCTATTTTTATCACTTTGACGATTTTCCTTCGACACAAAAAAACAATCTTCCTTACATGTACCTATACTTAAAATTTTCAAGAATTCCACATCAAAAATATTTTGGTTGGAATTTTTGTTTACCTTTTTGATTCAGGATCAAAATTATTTCATTTTTATCTTCGCTTATTAAAAAAATGTTGTTATCTAATTTAGTCAAGTATCTAATGTTGTTTAGTCATTTTAGTCACAATTTAGTAAATTAACGGAATCATGAAGTAATAATATTTTGTGTACATGATTGTATAATTAAATATCATCTTATAATTATTTAGGGACATGAATCTGTATAGTCGGCAAATATTGAACATAATTTGGCCACTATTTGCTTGTGTTATATGACTGTTGATCGATTACGTCCCAAGGGCTGGGTTTAAGTTAACGTTCCAGTCAATCACTATCGATCCCAAGACACGTGTAAGTGAACAAGACAGTATAATATAATAATTTATTCAATTATCAAGACAAATGACAAACAAATATAGAAAGTGGCTTTCAAAAGAGCAAGGAAACAATTGAATTACAACATTTATTCGAAACAAAGTCCTTCTTCAATCATAAAATAACTAAACAATTCTTTCAGTTTTATATATATGTATATATGATAATAAGGAAAATTTTTTTCCAAAAAGTAAATATAGTACCTAATGTTCATCCATAATTTATGTCGATTTCCTAATAATTGTATTTTTTATTATACTTCCCTGTCACTTACAGTGTTGTTATAACAATACACACCAAATACGAATTATTACCCGAAAAAAAATTGAATGAAATATTTCATTCTTTTATTAAAAACATATATTTGGTGCCATTAGTTGAAATTGAGTATAAACAGAATGTGAGGTAATTGTTCAATATTAATAAAATATTGAGTGGAATGTTTTTTTTTGTTTTTTTTTTAATAAAATGGAAAAGTTAATCTATAATTTTATCGAAAAAATGGACAAATTATACAGGCTAATATTATACGTCTTGAACACGAAGATTGATTACAAGCTTGTTTCCAGAGCCTTCGATCTGTAATCAATTGCGTGTTAGTGTCTTAATTAATGCAATTATAGTCAAAACAATTAGGTGTCTATAAAATATTAAATATACCATTTTTACATCCGAAAAACGAAAACTTTCTATTCAAGATCAATTTTGATACCAATTATCAACTACATGATTCTTTTTATTATTTCATTATTTATTTTAATTTATTCCAAATTGTTTTAATTTTATTTTTCAAAGTTAACTTGTTACCAAAACATAACATTTTTTAATATGTAATTAATTTTCTGTTTAAAAATTAAATTAAATATTAATTAATGCAAATTAAAAAACAAAGTAAAAAATCCCCCTCTTTAGTGACAATTATTTATGTGAAATAATCGTCAAGTTCCATAAAATATCCACTGTGATTTAAAATAAAAGAAAAAGATAAAAACGGATACTTCATTAGTGTCCGGGACCTTAAATAAAAATAAATGGGGGAAAATATATTTTCCGGTATATAATTAAATTCCTCAGTTTTTTTCTCGCAATTTTTTTTATGACGGAACCGAGAGTGCGGGCGATGGGGGTTTGAGAAGAACTGAGGAAATTAGTTAAATCCACGAAAGAGTTAACGAAGGCGAAAAATTAGTAATTAAGTTTAAGTAAAAAAATTGTACTTGCTTAAGGTGCTGGGAGGAATAGGACGCAGGATGTCAAGTGGCGACAAGGCCAATCCAAGCCTAACGATCGAGCGTGCCGCCTTTTTGCTTCTGCGGGTGAAGAGAGCCTTCAGAAAAAAGAAGGAGCAACGCAAGGAGAAGAGGTGAGTTTCTTCATTTCTTTTTTCCTCTTTTTTGCCATAGAAAAAAGAACGTTCACTTTCCACGTAAGAAATTTCTTATTGAAACACCATTCGATCCAAATAGCAACACTCCCGTTGCTTCTCAAAGAAACCTATAACAGAACAGTGTATATACTTTAGAAACAGGTAGGAAAAGTTTATCTTGAAAATTGCATGTCACGTTAACGTCTTTTCACGAGAATGTCACAACACTTGAAAAATAGACGTAAAACTTGTCGGAAAAAGTAAACAAACTCTACAATCAGTTTTGAAAATTATTTCATCATTTTTTTATTTAAATTTCAGTTAAAATTAAAAACATTTTATAATAAAAAGAAAATAATAAAAAATATCCAAGTGTTTATTTATTTATTTTTTTATAACAAATTTCACACCATAGGTACTCGAGGCTTGCACATGAAATGAATGCACAAGTTTATGCCTGATTATAAGTGGATTCGTTAC
This sequence comes from Leptopilina clavipes, assembly GCA_001855655.1. Taxonomy (NCBI): domain Eukaryota; kingdom Metazoa; phylum Arthropoda; class Insecta; order Hymenoptera; family Figitidae; genus Leptopilina; species Leptopilina clavipes. The sequence goes on from JUFY01022328.1 coordinate 52,081, forward strand.
TGAAACCCTTCTATTCACTTCACACATTGATAAACTAGACGTGATTAAAATGCATTTATACTCAGTGATGTGTTATTTCGAACCTCCTCATTTACTACAAATCTTCATTCAAGCCTGATTGGCAATTACTCATTGAATATTGATATACAATTCTCTATGGATATAATATAATTCCTCAAAATATCTTTTAAAAAATAATTTTGAATCAATTTTTTTTAATTTTACTCATTTTTTCATTTTAATATAAAATTGGGAAATTTTCAATAAAATAATCTACTGTAGAATAAGGTAAACAAAAGTAATAATAAGAAGAAAAGCACTCTATGAGACTGAAATTTTGCACACACGTGAAACTGATTTTAGCTTCATGCAAAATTAGCTAAAGTTTGTAATTGAGATATTATAATTTTCGGTCGTGACTTGACTTAAGATTAAAAGCACCCGAAACACACAAGAACTTTCATTTCTGACAAGATTTTCTATTTTGAAAAGTTAAAAATAATGAGAAAACTTATTATACAAAAAAAAATATTCATTTTTATATAAATTACCTTTCACAAAAATAGTTGTGCGTCAACAATTAATCTTTTTTTTTAACTTCAAGAAACAGCATCAAAAAAGAAAAAAATTGAAAAAATATATTTATAAAAGTCAAAATATTTATAAAATTCATTTTCTTCGAAAGTCGAAAATAAATAAACAAATAAATTTTTGGTTTTGTAAAACAGAAAGTCATTTCCTTTATAAAAAGTATAAATAAGTGCAGACAGAAATATCATCGTTATTTCTCCTGTCGCAACTTGAACTATTTTTTATTTCCCACGTAAATCTGTCCAAGTTTTTAAGTAAAGTAAATTATGTCACAATATTTTATGGGACTTTAAAAATAGTTTGTCGCATGAAAAGGCTGTCGTTAATGGAATCGTTAGTTTTTTTCTTTTTTATGAACGATAATTCAATACTCATTTCATATATCTTTTAAAATTCATCTGCAAAAAATTCATAGTTAAAATATACTTTTCCCTCGCGTTTTAAACATATAATTTTTTACAATATTTTAATTTTCACTTGTAGAATTGCAAAAAAATAACAATAAAATATGAAATGACCAGAAGAACAAGAATGGAAAATAAATATCATATAGATTTTAATTAGAATTAAATATTTTTTACTTTTAAAAAAAATAAAATAACCGATTTAAAAAGCGGCTAAATGGAGTTAAATTGACACTCACTATCGTGTTCAGTGAAAATGAAAGGGAGCGAGAAAGACAAAAGGAAAAGAAAATGTAGACACCCTTTGAAAATTATGTTCTATCAGGGTGTAACTTCGTTGAAAACAAGTCGCTACCTTTCCATGCATCTTAATCTGGTAACTTTTCTCTACCTTTGTACCACGTCAAAGTACAAATTAATTTAAAATAATACAAAATTATAGCCTTCGCGTCGCTTTAGGAAAAATGTCAAGTCCAAATTTATAGATTAATTGCGAAGACATGAAGGAAAATAGTTGAAAAAAAATTTCACAATATTGACTCAAATTTTTTCTTATTTTTATTATTATTAAAAATTATTTATAATAATAATAATAAATAATAGAGACAGTAAAAATAGTATAGAAATAAATAATAATAAATTATTATTTAGTATTATTTTACTATTAATATGAATTCCTAATAATTTAAATTTTTAAACAGGAAATTACTAATTTTTCAAACAAGTTAAAGTCATTAATTAAAAATCGATAAAATGAAGATGAATCTATATAATATTTCAGAATTAAGTAGTTCAAAGCTATACAGTTACATATAGTCACATACAAAAAAGTTTCCTACTGTTCTCAATGACAAATGCGAGCATGATATAAAGAATGTGACTTGCCTCTCGGAACTGCAGTAAATGTTAATTAGTTTAAATTTTTTTCCCTACTATATAAATAATATCGTACGTTTTATAAAAATTTTTAATTAATCAATATAACTTGTTTAAAGAAAAAAACAAAGAAGAAAAGTTTTATTCAATAAAGAATAAAAATTCTAACCCAAAGATAATCAGATAAAATAAAAAATCAATTATTATTTATCATTATATAATAAAATAAATAAAATAAAATAAAATAAATAATGTTGAAATAAAATTTTTGAATAAAAAATAATATACCAAATAGAGAAAAATATTTAAAAAATGGGAAAAAAATGAACAGATGAGCTTTTATTAACAATAATTTCTATTGTAAATTTTCTGCAATATATAGATAGAATCTAATGAGCTGACGTTGTGCAATGCATTTTTATGAGATTTAAAATAGCAAGGGATGAAGGAGTCCTGGCAATGTTTGAGAAGAGAGGTCGACCCAGCTGATTATATACAGGTTTTCGCACTCGAAGGGGCTTGTACTCGGAATAAATTGAGGCTTGTAGGTCACGAAGGAATTAAATGATACATGAAGTAATTAAGTAATGAGAATTTTTATCGCACCTTTTATCAGCACGATAGAATCACTATATGGGGACGTCCTCATGAAAAGGGCCAATCATAGGCGAATTTCTTGAAAAATTTCGACATGTCTTACATTCCTTCATCCTTATTATTTGTTTCAATAAATAAGGGTTCAACAATAAACAATGTTATTATTGTTAAAATAAAAGTATATAACAATTGTCTAAAGAGACATATTTAGCGATAAAGAATTATATTTAATTTTTGTTTATTTAAATTCACTTGATTTATTTTCTCCTCATGCATGCGGACATCTCCATATAGTAGCGGATAAAATATAGAAAATTTCACAAAAAAAAAAAAATCAGCGTTTCTGAAATATCTATAAAATCCATGAATATGGAATTTGATTTGCATTTACTATCATTATTATTATATATATGTGTGTAATTTTCCCATTTTTACGATTACATGTCGACAGATATGCGAAGTACTGAAAGCAAATATATATTACGAGACGTGCTAAAAGAATAAATAGAAGTTATGAATATTTATGAAAATCTGCTTTCTGCTTCCGCAATAAATTCACTGTCGTCAGCTAAATGTTATTGTAGATAAAATACACAAAAGTGATCATTTCGCTTAGCCAAACGCTCGTCAGCGTTGTTAGCGGAAAGCTTTATATTACAAATTTTCCCTAAATATATTCACTCCTGATCGAGTATACAAACAAACAACAACAAAAAGTATATATTATGCATACGGGTATTTTTAAATTAAAATTAAATAAAGGTCAAATATGTAGCAAAAAATGTGATTAAACAATCGTCAAAAATCAAAATTGATAATTTTTTATTAATCTATTAATACTTTTTACTATTTTTTATTGTGTGGAAAAATCATAAAGAAAATTCGGTTCATTGTTTTGGTAAAATATTCAATAATAATAGGTGATTTTTTTGATTCCTGGAAGTGGTGAGAATATTTGTATTATACTTCCAAGTCGGGGTGAATTTTTTTTATAGGACTATATTAAGCTCAGAGTCGGGCATTATTTCGTGCTGACATAATAATATACCGGAAGCGTAAACTTGGAAAATGTGCATGTGTGTAACGCACTGGAGGAATACAAACTCTGAGCAACTGCCCTTTCTTGATTGCTTATTTCTCCGACAAATAGTGCAAATTTACATATTATTCCACTGTGCCAAGCAGGTCTAGTGGTCTAGTACATTTCCCAGAACGAATAATTGAGTCAAGAGAATTCACAAAACTCTGTTATATATATATATATTTACACACACACACATTCACATTATATCTCTACATATAATATACATAAATATTCCTGCACTGCAAATAATGTACTATTTTTATTTTCCAAAAGAATAGCTTTTCTCTCCGCATGATTTATACATCACTGGGAAAAAAAATATTCTTAATTCAAGAATAAATCTTGACTCCTATTTAAGAATAAAAACATATTCACATAGTTGAAATATAATATTCTTAAAATTAGAATCAGTTTTTTAAATTCATTTTTCTCTTTTTAAAAATATTCTTGATTCAAGAACTATTTTTTCTTATTTTCAGAATAATTCTAACTGAATAAATTCAGTTTGTGAAACAATTAAATTAACATATACTTGATTCAACAGAAATAGTTGCGAAAAGTAAAAAAAAATCAAATATTCAAGTTTAAAAAAGAAATTACAAAGTAACCATTTTGTCCAAATGCCAAAAGTTTCACGTTTGAAAGACTGACAACAATTCCAGATTAACGGGGGCGGGGAAAATTTTACTCGAATAAAACGAAATTTCTCTCGCTCTCAGCAGAATTAAATTTCACTTCAACTCCCAAACGGAATTGGTGGTGTTGTTAATAATAAACTATTATGTTTTAATTAATTTTTACTTTTTTTGCTTTCCAAATTCAGAGAATTAAGAGAATAAATAATAATTATATACAAATTTGATATAATTATAATTTGAATTATCCGGTGAAGTGAAAAAATGTTTAGAGACTGATTAAAAAATAAGAGAGCGTGTAAAATATTGAATTTTTTTTAATGCAAGCAGCGGAATAGAGTTTTTTTAATCTCATCTTCATTAATAAGTGTAGAATAACTGTAATTTTCTTTTCTCGAGGGAAAAATTAATCAGGAATGAGAAGGAAGAGTCTTCAAGAGACTTTTAGATAGAAGTTCTATTTAAATGGATAATCAAAATTATTTTGATAGTATTTAAAATTTTAAACAAAAACAAATGAAATTTAATGGAAAACAATTTCAATTTTCAAACAACAAAAAATAAATGAAATTTTAAGTTTTAATTAAAAAAAAATAAATGAAATAAAATGAGAATAAAATTATCAATTTGAAGATAATTTGAAATGGATTTTTTTCAATTGAATTTACCATACGTGAGATGAGAAATATTTTCGTGCTGTAGGTATATGTCGCCCTTTGAGTTATAATTAGGCAGCTTGTAATTAACAAAAGTACGCTTTGTGTGGAATAGAACTTAAGTTTGATGTCAGAGCTGAGGAATCTATATACTTTTCACAAACGAACCCACACACACACACTCTATATACTCTCCAAAAGATTCAATTCTGATTTAACTCAAGAATATTGCATAATCTTATAATAATAATAATCCACCTTGTCTATATCTTCTCGAAAATTCAGTCAAGTTCTAAAGTATTTTCAAAAGTATGAAGATATTGAGATATAAATAAATTACACAGTTTATCTCTTCCACTTGATCTCTTTCTCTTCATTAATTAAACTGAATTCTCTATATGAAATTTTGACACTTCCTTGTTTTTAAAAAATAAATATTCCTCTATTTTAGAAATAAGTAGTAAAAGTCGGTTACAGTCGGACATAATTGCTCTAGAAATCAGTAGTAAAGGTCGGTTACAGTCAGACGAAATTCTTTCCCCTTTCTCCGAATAGAAAATTACTAAATTATTCAAACTATCTTTGTAAGTTTCGCAGTTGATTCTCGATTTTTTTTCAGTAAAAATTCTTTCATGTGGAAATCAGTAGTATAGGTCGGTTTTAGTCAGACAGCATATTTTCCATTTTTAATCATTTAAATTTCTTTTTATAAAAATTCTACGATTGAAGCACAGTTTCTTTAATTAAACATTTTTGTAATTTATAAATCAGTACTAAATGTCGGTTTCAGTCAGACAGTAATAATTCTTTCCATTTTTTCTAGGTAATATATTATTGAATCTGTTATACTCTATCTATAAACTTTAAACAAATAATTTATAGATTCCTTTCATAAAAATCCTCATAATTTTAAAAATCAGTAGTAAAGGTCAGTATTCGTCAGACTGCGAATTTTTTATTATCTCTGAATGGAAAATTATTAAATTATTCAAAATATCTTTATATATAATTCATATCAACTGTAATAAATGATTATTCAATTATATATCATTGTTTAATGATTTTTTATTTAAAAAAATAAAATTAATTTTTTCGACTTAATTTTTTCCTACCAAAAAATAAAATTATTCAAAGAAAATAATTATACAGCGTATTATACATTTAATAATTTATTACAATAATTCATATCAACTGTAATAAATGATTATTCAATTATATATCATTGTTTAATGATTTTTTATTTAAAAAAATAAAATTAATTTTTTCGACTTAATGTTTTCCTACCAAAAAATAAAAATATTCAAATAAAATAATTATACAGCATATTACATAGTTTAATAATTTATTACAGTAATTCATATCAACTGTAATAAATGACTATTCAATTA
>JUFY01022329.1:13548-24332 GCA_001855655.1 Leptopilina clavipes
ATTTTACAGTCTTTGGTACAAATACAGTTTGTAGATGGATAATTCCCAAAAAGATTTTTTACAGTGTAGTAAATAATTTTGGGGTTAAAATTATAGTATACAGAAGTATTTATTGGTCCAACTCTCGTAAAGTGAGTGGGCTGAAAAGTTGTCTATGGTCGCCGCAGTGACGTGAGCTTTGCCCACGCCCGGATCATAAAAGTAAAAGTTGGTTATGTATTTGCTCTCTTACGTGTTTCTCTCTTAAGCCACTTACGCACGTGTACAAGGCTACGTGTGCCAGGGGAAAATGAATTATACACCCAATCAACATATGGAAGAAGAAAGACTCATAAATGCTTGAATTATCAAAGAAAATTGCCCTCACGATTTACCCACAACTAAAATGTCCTATTATTTACTCAACTTGTTCATTATCGACATTTTCCATTTTCATTTTTCATTTTCATTTTTCATTTTCATTTTTCATTTTTCATTTTTCATTTTCATTTTTCATTTTTCATTTTTCATTTTTCATTTTCATTTTTTTCATTTTATTAACATTTTTTTCCCCCTTTATTTTTCCCTCCCTTCATTCTTTGGAAAGTTGGTGCCTGACATATATTTCCCACTATTTCATAACACTTCTCTGAAATTGCAAAAAACTTTCTCCCTCGCAGATGCGCACGAAAAGATATTTTTCTGCTCCGACACCTTGATATCTCCAGAAAAGGTCCGATCCGGTTGAATATTTGGTCTCCTAAAACGGTAAACTGACTCATTTCTCAACATCAGTTACGCAAAAAGATGTTTTTCTTTATCCTCCATCATAATATGTAATTGAAAATAATAATTTCAAAATCATGATTATGAATATTTATTCAACTATGCAGATACAGCTTTTGGAAGAAGAGGAAATTTTCAATGCGGGATAATTTGTGTGTGAGTCGATTAAAGTTTAATGTTGTGGAGAAAAGAGGAGGGAAATAGAAATTCCATATACGAGAGGGTTGTAATAACATTCCGATAAGTCGGTCCTCATTTAGTGTTTACGCATTGATGCTTTAGACAATAAATTATAATATTAGAGAGAATATGTGAAAAAAGTCGAAAAAAAAATAGTTGAGGAAGATTCTCTCATTGTGTATGCAAATGAAAGGAAAACGATCGATCGTGTTACGAGCGTTTGCAGCTGTTAGCGAATCGTTTAAAATATAACGAACGCCTCGTTTACTGCGTTTACTAACGCTCTAAAGTCTACTTCTAACGGCCGAGTGCCGGGTAGACTGTCCTTGGTCTGGCCTTGTACGTAAAAGCCGCCATATACACCCATTACGCGCCACTCGACTCCAATAACTCCAAAGTTACTCGATCTGTGATTTGTAATTCGATTCCAATGCGAGAAAATTGATTTTCCCTGAGAAAATACTTCAATAAGGTCTAATGGATCTGTAAATGTATCATTTTTCCATCATCGACAGTGAATTATTTTTCCAATTTACAGAATCAGGTCATTTAATTCAGTTCAGATTACAGACGAACCTAAAGGGATCCAAACGTTGCAAAATGATACCGTATCTGGATCCTTTTTGGATCAATTTGTAGAATAACACAAGAAAGCAGTTTTGATACCTAAAGGGATCAAAACGTTGCAAAATGATACCGTTTTTGGAATCTTTTTGGATCAATTTGTACATTGATATACAAGAAAGCAGTTTTGATACTGCTGCTTTCTTGGATTCTACAAATTGATCCAAAAAGGAGCCAAAAACGGTATCATTTTGCAACGTTCTGATCCCTTTAGGTATCAAAACTGCTTTCTTGTATATCATTCTACAAATTGATCCAAAAAGGATCCAAAAACGGTATCATTTTGCAACGTTTTGATCCCTTTAGGTTTTCTGTGGACAAACCAAAAAAACACTCTTACGAGAAGAGAAATTATTGGCAAATGGGTGATTTTTTTTATCTCCAGAGGAGAACTTTGAGGAATCTCCCCTTTTTTTCCTTCACTGTGTTATTTTCCTTGAGACTCCGCTTTGTTAACGTCCGCACTAGACCTGGAATTTAATTTCTACCCTGGCATTTGGAAAATTTGCATTCACGTATTCTCCGGGACGGATTTCATCCAACTAAAAATGATGCGGACCTGCTGCTCGAAATGCAGGTTTATTGTTGAGAGGGAATAGAGTCAGGAACTGATTTTACGACATAATTGGACTTCCTCGGACCTATAGGTGAAGACTTGTGCGGTTGTACTTAGTTATTACTAGGAAGATATTACCTGAGATATTTTAGTTTAGATGAGCGGCTCCATTTGGTCGTTAATACACGATGGTTTAAAACCAGTTGTTGTTGTATTGTTGTGGGGACAAACTGCACCTGATTGCAGAGTATCGAATATGTTGTAAATTATATCAAAATCAAAAGGATTCACCGTGTTTTCCTGCGCTGCTAAATTCTATATAGAGCTCCAAGGACGTCTTAAAAACAAACTGCGTACAGCGATTATTCCCCCTTTGCTGCCTCTTTCTTTTTGGAAATCTCCTCCTGAAATTACGACCTTTTGCTATATATATACAACACTGATGGACAAAAAGTGTTTTCACGATCCTTAATTTCTCGGTAGCGCTCGATTTCTAGAAATTTCCATCGATTTTGGTTGGAGAGAAAGAAAAGCTCACCTCGAGAATAAACACAAAAAAGCTAAAGGTATCAGAACGTTATGCAAAATGATAACGCTTTTTGGAGATCAATTTGTAAAATGATCCAAGGAAGCAGTTTTGGTACCTAAAGGGATCAGAACGTTGCAAAATGATTCTGCTTTCTTGGATCGTTCTATACAAATTGATCCAAAAAGGATCCAAAAGCTTTATCATTCTGCAACGTTTTGATTCCTTTAGGTATCAAAACTGCTTTTTTGGATCATGCAACAAATTGATCCAAAAAGGATCCAAAAGCGTTATCATTCTGCAACGTTTTGATCCCTTTAGGTATCAAAACTGCTTTCTAAGGGATCAAAACGTTGCAGAATGATAATGCTTTTTGGATCCTTTTCGGATCAATTTGTTGCATGATCCAAAAAAGCAGTTTTGATACCTAAAGGGATCAAAACGTTGCAGAATGATAACTCATTTGGATCCTTTTTGAATCAATTTGTATAGAACGATCCAAGAAAGCAGAATCATTTTGCAACGTTTTGAACCCTTTAGGTTTTTCTCTGAATGGAATAAATTTTCATTCAGTATGCTGATTAATTCGTGATTGTTTCGGCTAAGTAATTACTAATTAGGCAAATTAGCAATTACACAAACGGGAGAGAATTAAATGGTTAAGTAATAGAGTAATCTTCGCGTTTTCATTTGCTATTTTCTCCTTCTAATCCGCACATTACATTCTGATCGTCATCCCTCAGCCCTATTTGGAATACGAACTTTTTCCTCTTCTCATCATTCAATCTCCCTTTCCTTTCTGGTCTTGGTTTATGTGCCGATTGTCATGTTCGTGCATTAATTACACATCTTCTCTTGATTCCTTTCTTTTACTCCTCGCCCGAAGCAGGACGCATAAATTATCCAGTTTTTTTTTATTGTTCTTGTGCATTAATCTGCAATTCCAAGCTGGATGAGTTTTTTTCCGTCCTTGTAGCTTTTTTGGGATAAATTCCCTCCTGGTGGCTACTGTAAAATCGGATATTGATGAAAGATTTCTCATCTGGATTTATTGAAATAAGAGAGGAGGTGTGTTTTTACTAGGGATCTAGGATATGATCATCAGGGAAAGCGAATTCCACAACTGCTTGCTCGAGTACGCGACCTTGCGATTGTTGAGTGTATCCGACCCAGGATAATTACTCCCGAGGCTCTCGAACCTTTCCAAGAGAGAGCAGGTACAGGCAATTAGTAACAAATTTTTCCTCTCTCTAGACGTCATTTTTCTTCTTAACCGCGACTCGCTTACGTGACGGGTTTCACGTCATTAAACGCGCCCAAACACGCAATTCATCAAAAGGAAATAAAAGAACACTGGGACAAAAATGCATATCTTCTTTTCTGGACAGCTTCTTCTTTTTCGATCGTATTCGCTCTTGGTTCTTTGCTTTGCCAATACAGTCGCACTACTGGCGTGCCACTGATCATTTATCTTCATCATTAATTAAACATATTAATCTACTCACGAGTTTTTTCAAAAAAAAGGTTCTTGGAGCAAAATTGAGGCAATCATTCTGATATTTTTTTGGAGTCATGCTCTGTGACCCTGGAACTGAGCCAGGGGGATCGTCTCCTGGTCTCGGCGCCAGCATTGTCCCTTCAGGTTAGCGAACAAAGCGAGACGCTTCATCTTGATCGGACGCGAGTGTAAGCAAGACGCTGTATACTTTAGCCAAGAAGAGATGGCGCGGGGACCGGTCTCTCCGGAGAGTTATGGCGTTATATCTTCGGAGAACAGGCTCCTTCAAGCTAAGAGTCTTCTTTGACTTGAACTTTCAGGGCCGGTTTTGGAACAAATTCGCGCACATCATTTTTTTTTCTGAAAGAAATACAATACAATTCATAAATTAGGATCTCAGAGTGTTTGACAATGACATGGAAATAATATCACGTGTGTGGTTTGCTTGAGAATTTATGTCACGTATGGGAATTTCCCCTCAATTGTGTAACGTAGAGGAATTAATTCTGACTACTGACGAAACGAATGGATGGTTGGTTGGTTGTCCTTCAGCATTTCTGAAAGATCACTCACACGAAAACGAATGATGACAATTCCTCCAAACTGGTGAATCACTATTTTCCAGAATAATTCCCTCCCTCATGGCTGGTAAATATCTTGTGAAACTGTAAATAGAATAACGAATACAATTTTTTTTTATTTGCTAAAAAAAGAGACCCTAATATGAAAACTAAAATAACCTTAATGCAAAGTCCGATCCTGAGCATGGGAAGATCTGTGATCTTTGGTCGTAAGGGTCAGTTGCCTGAAAGGATCTGCGGACTGTTTTCAAAATGGCTTACTAGTATATCAGTTAATGTTTATTCACAATTTATTATTAGATTATTTCATTTGACAAAACTGTTATAAAATTTTTTTCTGGAAAAACTTACATCGTCTTTTTGAAATTACAAATTTTTTATTTTCCAAATTTTCCTAGAAGATCAAAATTAATCAACTTGAATTAATATTATCTTTTATTTCTCCAATTTGTCAAAAAAAAGGTGTAAAATGGTTTCGATTTTGGCCTGGATAAGAAAAATAATTAGCAAGGTTGGATCAAACGTTTCTAATTGGTTCGTAATATTACCAACCAATTAGAAACGTTTGAGCCAACCTTGCTATTTATTTTACTTATCTAGGCCAAAATCGAGAAAAAAAAGGTTGTGCTACTACGAGTCAAACGTTTCTAATTGGTTGATAATATTACCAGAAATATTACGAATCAATTAGAAACGTTTGACCCAACCTTGCTAATTGCTAACCTTGCCACACCTGTTTTTGACAAATAACAAATTATATTATAAAATTAATTTAATAATTAAATTAATAACAAATTAACAAAATCAAGTTGATTAATTTCGATCTTCTAGGAAAACTTAGAAAATCGTAATATTTCTTATTATCAACCAATTAGAAACATTTGACTCGTAGTAGCACAACCTTTTTTCTCTCAACCATGGACTAGAAGAAATGATTTAGAAACAAAAAGGTTGCATTTGGAGAAGAAAATTACAAACGGGAATTTATTTTTACATGTATAGAGTTTATAAAAGTAGTAAAATTTTCTGAAGGGGATATTAAAATTCGTCACGTTCGAAGTATCCGTAAGATTCTGATTGCACATAACCTGATCGAGAAATATTTTGCTAAAGGTAATGAATATTGAATTTCTTGCATAAAGAGAGAGAGAAAGAGAAAGAGAGAGAGAGAGAGAGAGGGAGAGGGAGAGAGAGAGAGAGAGAGAGAGAGAGAGAGAGAGAGAGAGAGAGAGAGAGAGAACCCGATTTATATAATTAAAATTTAATGATGGCCATTAATGAAGAAGCACTTTTCTAGGTTACGGTAACTTGATATGGAGATGCGATGTAACGTTACATGAAAAACTATAACGACTAATTTATTCGTAATTCTGTATATATACTTGACGGCCTTCTCTACGAAATTGCTTCCTAGACTCTACATGTATGCTTATGAAAATGTAACGGCTCTGTAACGGAACACTCATTAAAAGCATAATTCACCATGACATGACTATATCGCAAAGACCGGGTGTATATCAAAATACCTGAACTATTTGCACCTTATTCTTATTATTTTTTTGTTCGGTTTTCAGAAACAAGTTTTAAGTAAATATAGAAACATAAAACAACGTCGTCATCTTTGGTCGACATTGCGGTTCATCAAAATGACCTTGCTACCAAACAAGATTAAGCCATTTACTTTGCAATTACAGGTTATGTCGGCCACAATGAGTGTCGATTATAATTGAGATATCTTAGTTCGACCTCGAGCGATTATTGCATCGCGTTTTGTATTTTGAGATTTAAATACTTATAGTAATACTTTTCACATTTTACTTTTTCCGAAAGAGAAAAAAATTGTCCTGAATTAGAAAATTTAGATTTCTTGTATTTTTTAGTCGTGGGATTTTTTTATACGCTGGAAAATATTTTTGTTTGTTTTACTTTAAAGCTTTTTCTACAATAACTTAGTTTTCGTCGACACGAACAAAATTCATTACTGTCAAAACGATTCGCAAACGAGAATTTTTAAGCTGCTTCTACAATAACTGTTTTTTCATCGACACGAACAAAATCCACTGTCAGAATGATGCGCACAAACTGAAAATTGTTATTTGCGCATCATTTTGACAGTGCATTTTGTTCGTGTCGACGAAAAATAAGTTGTTGTAGAAGCACCTTTAAGCTAACGTTTTGTAGAGCCGAACTTGTCTCTAGGTTGCCATGGAAACATACAAGTGTAAGAGAGATAGACAACTTGACCTAACCTACCTGTCTATTTAAATGTTCGTCGGTACTGAAGATTTCTACTTTACTTTATTGACACTGACTCTGAATCTAGCAGAAGAGAAAAATAATTCTCCACCTCTGGATTATTTTCTTATTCGTCAGTATAATTTAATAATTGCTGAATAAATTATCAGAAGACGTTTTGAATAGACAAAATTAAGTAATTATTGCGAAAGTAAAAAAATTTAAATAGACTTCATAAAATCAGTTTTGCAACGTCGTCAGTGGTAGAATTTTTCATTTCACAAATAAAGTTGGCAAGATAATTTCGTAGGTGTTTTGAGTGATTAATTATAATCTTCGTTTGCTTGAGCTATAAAGAGCGTGGGTAGTTGACTAACGATACAACTCTTGAGGCCTCATATAATATGTGAAATAAAGCGCTGTTTTATGGGGCTAGGAATTTTATACAGACGCGGTATATGGTAATTCTCTCGTAAGAAGTCCAGTGACTGATCAAGGTCACTGTCGACGGTACCGATCGACCCAGGCCTTGCGATCGTCCTTCTCATCGTATGATGCGATAAATAAAACAAATCAAAACTTTTACGTACGAAAGATCGTGTTTACGGCCACATAAATAAGCAATAAGAAAAGAATTCTCGAAGATGCACTCATAGGGTACGTACATCTTGTTTATGAGTTCTTATCACGAACTATAAGACTGTGATTCGACGATTAAATTATCATTGAAGAGATCAGAACCAGCTTTTAATATCAGAGCTGGGAAGACTAAATTCTTAGAAACTTCTTATGAGACTTGTAATCATCGACTGTAGGATATGATTTTAAAATTCCCGCACAAGAAGATTTTCAGTGATTGGAAAACATTTTAAGTGTCACTCAGTTCACAATAAAAAGGTAAGTTTCCAAATGCGCCACTTAACAAACGCCACATTTTTTGTCAACTACCCAACCTTGTTGAATGGAATTTTCAACCTTTTTGTCAACTGCCCAACCCTAATGGGTGAAATTTTCATCCAACAGGGTTGGGCAGTTGACAAAAAGGTTGAAAATTCCATTCAACAAGGTGAAATTTTCATCCAACAGGGTTGGGCAGTTGACAAAAAGGTTGAAAATTCCATTCAACAAGGTTGGGTAGTTGACAAAAAATGTGGCGTTTGTCAAGTGGCGCATGTGGAAACTTACCAAAGAATTAGAATTTCTTTATTTTGTCCCAGGAGAACCATGCAAACAAAAATTGATTTACAAAAAAGATTCTTAATCTAAAAATGAATCAAAATAACAAGGATTATAAAGAGGATTGTTTTGATATCATAATTGTTCCTTGTGGATTTTCTACTTATTCCAAAGTTCATGAATCAAGGAGCTACGAGTGTACCAACCTTTAATGTCCTTTTAAGGTGTTTCAACAACTTATTTTTCGTCGACACGAACAAAATGAACTTTGAAAACGATATGCAAACAATTTTTAGTTTGTGCGCATCTTTCTGACAGTGCATTTTGTTTGTGTCGACGAAAAATAAGTCATTGTGGAAGTAGCTTTAGGAATTGTAAGTTACCAAATGCGTCACTGGATGAATTCACAATTTTCTGTCAACTATCCAACCCTGTTGGATGATTTTCGTAAATTTTCTCCTGCAGGGTTGGGTAGTCGACAGAAGTGGAAATTGAACATGTCAAGGTTGGGTAGTTGCGGAAATCATTGGTGGCGCATTTGGAAACTTACCGGATTAATGTTAATGTCATCATTTACAATCAACATTGATTAGAATTGTTGAAAATTTTGGAAAAATCAACACTTAATGAAGGTTCGTGTTAACCATAAATAATGGTGGCGCTCTTGTTCGGTAATGATCTAATCGCTCTGTCATTAGTTGTTTTTTAAGTCCAGATTGAAGCATTGCTGCCGCCTTCTGGGATTGAAACATAATTCCCGACTGCATTTTATGGCACGGGGTATAGTATACGCGTTACAGATACTCGAGGTTGGGGATAAGCTTTAACGATCAGCAATTTTCCAGGATTGCCGGCTTGTGCGCGGCTGACTTTCGCCTCTTTTAGCAAAAGGGCTCCACAACCCCAAAGCGAGAAAGAGGAGAGAGAAAATGCCTCCGAGCTTCTCAAAGATTTACTGATGAAAAACTACGTTAAACCCGTCGACGGGCACCTTAAAACCAAGTCATAACATCACTAATGTTTACTATAAAATACATAATAATATATGTCGTAATTTAAGTAGATACGCGATTTGCATTTAATTACACCTTTTGACTTTTAATTATTTAAATTACAAAATTTAATTACAGTCCATTAAAACTAATTACGTAGAATTTAAATTCAATTACAGGACATATTTGGAATTTTTAATATTCTAGTCTTATTTGCCATCCAAGGGGAAAGATCTATCCTTGTTTTTACGCAAGGTCGAATTCCTTATGCCGAACTAGAGTTTTTCCATGGATTTACTGAAAATAGAAATAGAAGAATTGCATTCAATGAATATGAAAAGGTATTTATGATAAAAATCGATTAAGGTGGTCATTGAATAAAGAACGAATAAATACCATTGGATAAAAAGGGAATAAATACCATACCGAAGAAAAAGGAAATAAAATACCATTGATGACTCATGTAAAAGGAAGAATTACGTTTAAAGATAAATGCTTCCTGGCATGTTATTGAATCACAAAGAGAAAAACATTTCCTGCGCAGGGGGACGGAATAAAAAATGAACAACTTGCCAGAGGGGAGGACCGCTTTGCCTCGCTGAATATCTGTAGATCCTCGATTCAAGCGAAATCCTTAGCATACTTATATATATACTTCTTATTTTGCAATGGTGTGTGCGCACGTTTAATATCGTAGCATATCTAGTCCGCCCGCAGCCCCCACGATGGGGAATGCAATAAACGAAAAGAGAAGTCATAATCTCTGCGAGTGTATCGTCCATTTGTAACGATCAACTTGTTCGATATGACCGTTCGTCAATTTTTTTTTGTTTTTTAAATCTTTCATATACCGCATACGTGCGCGATAAGAGGTTTGTACCATAAGTCCATAAATGGATTCAAAACGGAGTCGAGATGGTAATAATATCTACAGTATGTATTTTGCATTAGACACTGGATGATGCTAAATTTAATTCCACACCTGTAGAAAACGTAAGATAACTTTTAAATCATATTTTCAATTCTGAATTTGAATTTTTCGCGCAGTTTGTCAAGATCCAGTTCTCCAAACAAGTTGCCTCTCTTTGTTCATCAATTTTATTTCATTTTTACTACTGCAAGGAATAGAAATTTTTGGTGTGCTATTGCAGATCAGCCGTAAAGGACAGAATAAATGCTATAAATTTAATCACATTTATCGTGTGAACAAACCTTAAGCCACTGGACAAACGCCTCATTTTATTGTCAACTTCCCAACCCTGTTGAATGGAATTTTCAACTATTGTGTCAACTGCCCAACTCTGTTGGATGTAAATGATAAGTGGCCAATTCCACCATTTGTCATTTTCACCATTTTGATATAGTATATGTTTAACAGGGCTGCAAAGGTATGAAAAAATCCCTAGGATTTCACCAAATTTCACTATATCGTAGAGATTTTTCCGTACCTTTCCAGCCCTGCCGAACATTTACTATAGAAAAATGGTGAAAATGACAAATGGTGGAATTGACAACTTACCATTTTCATCCAACAAGGTTGGGCAGTTGACAAAAAAAGTTGAAAATTTCATTCCACAGGGTTTGGAAGTTGACAAAAAATGAAGCGTTTGTCCAGTGGCGCTTTTGGAAACTTACCATAGTCATAAGGGCA
>JUFY01022332.1:0-14564 GCA_001855655.1 Leptopilina clavipes
TAATAATAAAATAATAAATCAAAGTAAAAATAATAAGAAATAAAAATAAAAATTATAATAAATCAAAATAATCATAATCATAATTTATTACTAAATAATAAATAATAATTAATGAAAAGATTAAATTAAATAAAGAATATGAAGTACAAGCGAGCAAAGAAAAAATTTGGTTGAATTAACAAACAAATTTGTTTGGTATTAAAGTTTAAACCTTTGAAGAAATTTTTTGTTAACAAAATTATTTTACCGAGCCAACTGGAAAAATTTCGAAGGACCAGCAAAATCGACCAACAAAATCTTTGTTTTTGATACTAAACATTTTTTTTATATACACATATATGTTTAACAAGGAGTTTTTTGAAACTTCCGTTCGGTTGGATCGTCGATACTATACATATATCAGCTCCGTAACACCAAAGGAACAAATTTACCGAATTAGGTTCAACCCTGTGTTCGAAAAGATGAAAAAGAGAAGGATGAAAAAAAAGAAAGAAAAAAAAAGAAAGAAAAAAAAAAAAGAAAAAAAACTTGTGTAAAAAAAAAAGTGAAGCCGACAAAATTGAAAACACAATGCTAACAAAGCGTGGACAACCGATTTTCGCTCGGGCCTTTGAACAAGAGTTGCTTTAATAGAGTTTTTCCAACGAAGGATTACGAGCCACCGCATCATCCAAATTTACAACGAACAACATTTTTTACCCTAACAAAATTACATTGTTACCTTAACTTCATTTTTTTGCTTCTTTAGTTTACAATTTTGTATTTTGCATTTTTGCATTCTACATTTTCCTTACTAACAAACTTGTAACAAGTTTTGTAATTTTATTTTTTGAAGGCAGGGGAACCTGAATTATGGAACGTTTACATAAAAATTGAGTTACGAACGTTCTCTTACTTATTATAGGAAAATGAAAAATTTATACCATCGAATCGAAATTTTTCCAGTTTTTAATGAAAAATTTTTTTCTTTTTTTTTGGTAGTTAGTAAATAATATATAATTGTTGAAAAAATGATTAAAAAGCGTTTCTTTTTTACTATTATTGAAAAAAGAGGGGGAAAAATGGATCTTCTCGAAATTATAAATATATGCGACCGGTAAAAATTATACTAAGTGCTTTTAAATTTCAATTTTGAAACAAGAAAATGCGGATTTCAAGGAAGATTTTGAAACGGTCGTTAATAGCTTAATTAGGGGAATTATACGAGATTCGAGCTCTGATATACACCTTCTTCCAAGAAATGATTGAGGGCAGGACTTGCACCTGTTTTCACCTTGTGTTCAACGCACCGTATCTTTATGGCATCCGATTCACTCAGAATCATCAAGCCGAGATTTATAACTCCATAACTCTTTTCGATATAGAAAAAATATGATTTGATTTTAAGAACCTATTTTAATTAATTTCCAAACGCAAATGAAATTTTAAAAAGAAAATGGAAAAATTAGTTACTTCTTTTTAACTGAATAAATGCAGTTTTTGTTTAATCCTTTTATTTTTAGGTAAATTTATATTTTCGTATTTTGAATGAAAATTTTTTTATTATCAATTTTAGTTTTTTTAATTGTTAAGTGTAATTTCTAATTTTGCTTTTTAGGTTTCAATTTTATTTTTGTGTTTTAATATTCTGTTTTAATTGCAATTCAGAATTTTTTTTTTTTTAGTCGCTCATATAATTTTGAGGTGATGGAGAAAAAAAAGTGTAATTTGAATAAAACTCCCACGAACAATGGCATTATAGAAGCATTAAGCATTGAAAAATATCGTTTCGCGGACCAGTTAACCCTGAAGAAATCTACTTTATAGATGCTCTTGGCTCGACTTTGCAATTCTTTCTCTTCTTAAATCGAGAGCTGCAAACTCGTTTTAGCGAGGCGTCGACGGGAACGGCCAGATGATAACTTATCTTAATTGCACCTTGTATACCACAGAAACAGGTTCCAGGTTCACTGGTTTTCAAACTGAATATATATATATATAAAATATAGAAAAATATTCTTGTTTACGGAAGCAAAAATCCCCAAAAAATTCTTTGCCTATAATATACGATTTTTCCATTCTCAAAGTAAACAAATTTTCTCTATTAGATTTAACTTGTAAAAAAAAAATCTAAATGAAAAGAAAAGGAAGTGGAGAATAATCTCTAGGCACCAAGTACTTTCTTACAACCTCTAGCAATTTTGTTAATTGCATCACTAGACCTCGCATAATCCTTTTTTTTTCTTCCCGAACAATAGAAGTATAATCTCTTTTATTTTACTGTAGAAGAGTTCATTCAATTTGAGTAACTTGAGTTTCAGAATGAGAACATAATTTTGTCCTTTGCTCTCGAAACTTTATTCTTCTTTCGTCTTTTAGAAATTTCCCCTTTTTATTCAAAAAAAAAAAATTCACATTCTCTAGAATAAGTTTTGGAAAGAAAAAATTATCACAACAACGATAAATAATAAAAATTTTCAATAATTGAAGTAATAAAAAACAATTTTCCCTCCATAATAAATAAATCCGCAGTTTTTATTATATGTTTGTTTCAAGAATTTTCTCTATTTTTGAATTAAAACTTGGTACTGTGCGTAAAACAATTTGCTGGAACGTTTTCTGACACCAACAATTTCGTTCCAGCTAAATGACTATCAGTGGCGGTTTGTCGATAAGTTTTAATCACACGTGAAATATTGATAAAACATCTCCCAAACATTCCACGATTCATCAGTCAATGTTATTTTTTTTTCTATTTTTTTTTTTTTTTGGTCAGAGGAAAAAACTTTTGATTTGAGTGTCGAGGGAAAGACAACCCTCGAAAAATTTATACTGTATAGGAAGGTCATATATCACACGTCATTGGACGAAGGGTTGAATAATGAATAATCAGCCAACGTCAACTCTCTCTCTCTCTCTCTCTCTCTTTACTGGTCCGTGCGGTCCAAAATTCCGTTCCATAAATCCTCCAAACCCTAGATTATAACATAAAAATTTACCTTATACTCTTGTTGCGTATATATATATATATATATATTCGCCGAAAATTTCTACAGAGATTGAAATTGTTTTCAGCGCTAGATTTTTGTCTCTCCAATTTCCCAAAAAAAAGGAGAGAAAAGAAAAAAAAAATTCGCGCTGTAATATGAAACATTGTTTGGGCGAAAAACGAAATTGGAAAAACGAAATTGGTACATACAGAAATAAATTACAAAAAAAAAAAAAAAAAAAAAAAAAAAAAAAGTAATCGGTATAGAATTCAATTATAACAAATAATATGAAAAAAAATATATATTATAGATTATATCAGTTTTATGCGGTGAAACCTGCAATAACATTTCTAACTACATTCAGCTGGTAATAACGATTGTAATTACATTTAGCTACGAATAATAGTTGTAACGACATTCTTGTGTTACCAACAACAATTGTACATACAATTTGGTTGCTACTAAAACAATTGTATTTACATTTAACTTTTAGGGACATCAATTTTAAACTACATAATGGATTGTAATCAGTGAATTGTAACTAAAATTAATTGCAATAACTAAAGTAACCTTAAACTATCATTTACTTAAAGAAATGTAGTTCAAAGCTACTAAATAGTTGTAACTACAATTGGTTTTAATTAGCAACAGTTGTAACCTTGTAGCTACAATTTGATTTTTAATTGACAACAGTTGTAACTACAATTTTATTTTAATTGGCAACAGTAGTAACTACAATTGGTTGTAATTAAAAATGTTGTAACTACATCGCTTGTAATTAATAACAGTCATTTCTCAAATTGATCAAAGTTAGAAACAGTTGTAACTACAATTGGTTGTAATTAGCAACAGTTGTAACTACAATTTTATTTTAATTGGCAACAGGAGAACTACATTTGGTTATAATTAAAAACAGATGTAACTACAATTGTTGTAATTAATAACAGTTGTAACTATAATTTGATTTTAATTGGCAACAGTTGTAACTACAATCGGTTGCATTTAACAACAGTTGTAACTACAATTGGTTGTAATTAATAACAGTTATTTATCAAATTGTTCGAAGTTAGGAACAGTTGTAACTACAATTGGTTGCAATGAACAACAGTTGTAACTACAATCGGTTGCAATTAAGAACAGTTGTAACTACAATCGGTTGCATTTAACAACAGTTGTAACTGCAATCGGTTGCAATTAACAACAGTAGTAACTCCAATTGGTTGTAATTAACGACAGTTGTAACTACAATCGGTTGCATTTAACAACAGTTGTAACTACAATCGGTTGCATTTAACAACAGTTGTAACTACAATCGGTTGCATTTAACAACAGTTGTAACTACAATTGGTTTAAATTAACAACAGAAGTAACTACAATTGGTTGTAATTAACGACAGTTGTAACTACAATCGGTTGCATTTAACAACAGTTGTAACTACAATTGGTTGCAATTAACAACACTATCAAATCATATTATTATTATTATTATTTATAATATCAAAACAATATTATTTTTAATAATATTATATTATTATATTATAAAATAATAATAAAGAATAAAACAAATGAAATCGATTTTTTGAATGTTCTGACTAGATAATCCCCTTAAATGTGTGCGTGTTTTGTTAAAAAAGAAGAAGACACGTAAAGTCTACATGATAATTTCGCACATTTGTTTCTTTTTTTTTTCTCTTTCTCTCTATCTCACTCTGTACTTAAATAGTTAAACATTTGCATATTCGTTTAATACAGTATATATACGTAACGAAATAAGCGAATGAAATTCAGCACGAAGGTAACGTTGAGACTCGGGGGTTTATCCAGAAAATCTGGAAAACGAGATACATGCGCACACACATGGAAACGTGGATCCCATTCCCATGGGATCAAGCAGCGGTTACCGTGTCCGTGGTTCTGGAAAATCACCTATCCTGTAGGGTCCTCTAAAAAGGACCCTTTACGCTATATAGGTTGCTCCATAATAAACAGAAAACGATTTGCAAAGACTTCCAGGATTTTCCGTTTACACTCGCCCTCCTGTTTATACCATCTCTCTCTCTCTCTCTTTCTCTCTCTTTCTTCTTTTCTCCCTCCAACCTTTTATCTCTCTTTCAAGTGTTTGCTTCTGAAAAAAGAGACAAAAAAAAAATGGTAAAATAAAAATAAAAGTCCGGACAACTTCTAAGCCGATGATTATGATTCTAAAGTGTATAAAGAAAACTTCCTCCTTCGGAAGTTTAGCAGGATGATTACACAAAGCCTGGTATTAATTAGAAAAGAAAAACAACTTTAAGAGTCTCTGGAACGTGTATACTTTGTTTTTTTTCCGTTTATTTATTTTGCGCAGGGAAAAAAAAAGAAAAGACAAAAAATTTATAACGCTAATGGGTACAAACATTTCTTTATTCTCTCTTTTTGAAATTAATACTTAAAAAGGATCTCTCTTAGAGACTTGTGGAAAAAAATAAAATAATGACGTTACATTAATTTTATTCATTATATCTGAATTTTTTTCCTTTAGTGAAAGATTTCAATTATACAATTTATTAACTTTTTCACGGAAATTATAATAATAATAATAATAATTTTCAACACTATTTGTGAAAAAGAAAATTCCCACAAATGATTTTTTTCTTTGTAAATTGTTGGAAAATTGTGAAATTTTTTTCAAATACATACTTTTTAAAATCGACTTTTTAAAAAAGGAAAGAAATTTCTACTCTTGAGTTAAAAGTGTTGATTTCTCTTTGAAAAGGAAGAGAAAAAAATTGCAAATTCCAATGCTTGTGTTGAAGGGGGAAAAATTTCCGATTAAAAGAAAATAATGTCCGAGTTTCTCGTGATCAGGAAACGTTGACGATGAAATGTCGGTGAACCTGAACGAAACTTATGAATGGACAACCAGTTTCTGAATATAGGCATATACCTGGAGTGCACGTTTCTTGATATGCGTTTTTTTGCAAAAAAAAAAAAAACTTCTCCACATAAGCTTCTGTATTGAATATAAAAAAATAAATTGTAAAGAAAATGAAAAATTAAAAAATAATTAAATAAAAAATAAACAAATGAATAAGTAAACTAATAAATAGGTAAATAAGGTAAATAAACAAGTAAATAAACAAGTAAATATATAAGTAAATATATTCGTAATATTATGTATAATTATTTTGATTAATATATAAAATTTATACATACGTACATATGTACACGTATGCATTCTGACGCAATACACTCACACCATAAATGAAGAAGAAGTTTGCTGAATCGTTTTTGCGTCGGCTTCGACAAAGAATCCCTTTGTGTACGTCCACGAGGTTGCCACGATCAATACGCGATGCACTGCTACGATCAAAGGCAGGATAGCAATTTTTCATCAACTATGTAAAAAATTTCCACCATCCTGTTTTGTTGCTCCTGAACCCATTATCGGAAATTCCTTTTACTTTTAGTCCTCAAAATCCCACTGGCTATATAGTACATTTTTATTACAATCTTCTTTAATTTCACACTGGGCAATTTCTCTCCCTATTTTTTCCCTTCTTTTCATTATTATTATTATTATTATTATTTTTATTATTCTAGAAAATTAAAGAAATTATTCCCCCCCTTAAACAAAAAAGAAATAAAAATTTCAATTTTTTTCCTCTTTTTAAAAATGTACCTGATGTATGAAAATTATGTATATATATATGTATATTTAGTGTGTGATATAAATATATTGTTTGCGATCGATGTTGATATTATTGATTAGTCATAATATGAAAGGTGCCTGATTTAATTTTATAAACTTGGAATAAAAATACTATAAGCAATAGATGAAACATTTATTTCAAAAGAGAGACTATTTTTTCTTATAGAAGCTATCAATTTTTTTACATAGAAACAAGAATTTATTTTTAACTATAAACTATGAAATTATTTCTAAAAACAAATACTTTTCAAAGAAACTATTTTCTCTTAATGACATTTGTCCCTAGAAACTACTATTCTTTCTCTATAAACTACTTTTCCCCTATAAACTACCATTATTATCAAAAAACCTACAATTTGTACCTAGAAACTACTATTCTTTCTCTATAAACTACTTTTACCCCTATAAACTACCATTATTATAAAAAAACTACAATTCGTCCCTAGAAAATACTATCCTTACTCTGGAAACAATAATTTGTTCCTAAAGCAACAATTATATTCTTACTCTGAAAACTCTTAATATTTTTCCCTAGCAACAATCATTATTTCTGTAGAAATTACATTTTTTCCGATAAACTACCATTTTTCCTATAAACTACCATTTTTTTTTACTTTTGAAACTACCATTTTTCACTAGAAACTATCATTATTTCTCCAAAAACTACAATTTATTTTTAGTAACAAAATATTCTCTGTCCTGATACTACATTTTATTTCTAGAAACTACAAAGTTCCCTATAAACTACCATTGTTCTCTGAAAGCAAAACTTAAAAGTATTAGAAAAAATATACCATTAATTTAAAAAATTACAATTTTTAACAAATATATTTAGGAACACTATAGCATTTTAGATAATTGTAGTTTTAGAAGCATGTAATTGTTTACATTTTAAGCTACAATAATGGTAGTTTAAAACACTAGTATTTGTAAAGAATTGTAAATACGAACATTGGTACTTACAATAATTAGTAATTGTAGAGAATTGTAGTTACAAACAATTGTAGCTACAAAAATGGTAGTTGCACACAATTGTAGCTACAAAATGGTAGTTGCAAACAATTGTAGCTACAAAAATGGTATTTGCAAACAATTGTAGCTGCAAAAATGGTAGTTGCACACAATTGTAGCTACAAAATGGTAGTTGCAAACAATTGTAGCTACAAAAATGGTAGTTGCAAACAATTGTAGCTACAAAAATGGTAGTTGCAAACATTCCAGCTACAATAATGATAGTTACAAAAATTGTAGTTTTAAACTGTAATAGTTACAAAAATGGTAGTTACAAATAATTGTAGTTACAAAAAATGGTAATATTAAACTTTGGTAGCTGCAATAATGTTACGTATACAAATAATTGTAGCTAGAAAAATGGTAGTTACAAACAATTTTTGGCTAAACATTATAGGAGCTTCAAAAAATTGTAGTTGGAGTTTGTATTACATTTGGTAATAGTTACAAATCTTCTTACAGTATTTACACCTACCAATATCACACCTGTCTTTTTCTCTCTCTCTCTCTCTCTCTCTCTTTAGAAAAAAACTTTTTTTTCAAGTTAATTTCGTTAGTTTAAAATTGTCATCTGCAAATTTCCTAATTCTCTTGATTCGCATATCCTGCAATTTTTGTTGGTGATCGTGCTTGCGACAGCTGACAGAATTGTCCAATAATCTCGACGTGACAAGGTTGCGGCTGTCATAAAAAAAAAAAAATCGTTACTCCGTGGGGGAGATATTTTCAGAGAGAGAAAACACACACACATACACACATACATTTTTAGAAAAAATATACCGAGTTTTTCTCCGAGTTGGACGCGGACGAATTCTTTATTAAACACCTTCGTAAATTTTAAGTGCCAGAGCTCCTTTTCAGGGTGAGTTTCAAAGAGTGAAAAGGTACAATTTCTTTTTTTCTCTCTTTTTCTATTTTCTTTTTTCAAAAACGAGACACACATACACAAACCACCCCCCTCTTTTTTTTTTTTTTAGTCAAAAAAAGCGACCGTTTTTATGTTTTAAAGTTACCCTTCGGTATAAATTGAAAAACTCTCGCTCTCCTTTGCCTTTATGTTTGTACTAACACAGTGAATTTATTATTCTGTTTCAGACTTCCGGTGTGGTTCCTAAATGGTCGCTGGTGAGTACTAATTGTATTCTCTTTCTAAGTGCACTTTCTTTCCCTGCGAGACAAAAGATATCAAACTCTCTCTCTCTCTTACCCCTTCCGACCCACATGGCCCCCTTTTACAACAGAAAATGAAATTATCGATTTTTGTATATTCTTTAATATATTTTTAAAAAGGCAAAAAGCAGTTTTACATTTAACGAAGTTAAATTTAAAATTCTCTTAGACGTTCTCATTGTTAAACATGAACCCCACTCATTCTGAAATAAAGTATTTCCGAGACAGTAAAATATTATATTTATTATTGCTTGATCGAATTAAAAAGAAAATAATTTCATAATATATTTCCCAGTATTTTTTTAATTGAAATGTCACTTGCAAGTCATCAGCTAAATATAATAAAAATATAATAATTAATTGTAAAAAAAAATAGATTCATATTTATTCAGAAAATAATATTATCGAAATATTTTACGTAAGAGCGTCACAGCTCATCAATATTTCAATTTTTCCGCTAATCTCGTTCCTGCGATTACATTCATTTTTTGTTTCATATAATATATAATCGACTGTGAGTGAAAATTAATCACCATCAACTGACTATATACATACCCGTATCGTGTGTACAATTACAACTGGAAAGTATACACGCAATTTTTATTCTTTTAGCGAAACGATGACTGTTAATTTTTTTTTAAACAACATTTAGTTGCTGCTAAAATAATTGAAATTACGTTGAATTTTTAAGGACAACAATTCTAGACTATAATTTATTGTAACCAATGAATTGTAACTACAATTAGTTGCAGTAACTACAATAAATCTTAAAGTATCATTTATTGGAAGAAATGTAGTTCAAAGCCACTAAATATTTGTAATTACACTTGGTTTTAATTAGCAACAGTTGTAAATACAATTTGATTTTTAATTGGCAACAGTTGTAACTACAATTTGATTTTAATTCGCAACAGTTGTAACCACAATTGGTTGTAACAGAGTTACTACATTTGGTTATAATTAGCAACAGTTGTAACTACAATCGGTTGCAATGAACAACAGTTGTAACTACAATTTGATTTTAATTGGTAACAGATGTAACTACAATTTGATTTTAATTGGCAACAGGAGTAACTACAATTGGTTGTAATTAACAACAGTTGTAACTACAATCGGTTGCAATGAACAATAGTCGTAACTACAATTGGTTGCAATTAACAACAGTTGTAACTACAATTGGTCGCAATTAACAACAGTTGTAGCTACAATTTCTTGTAAGTAGCAACAGTTGTATTTACAATTGTATGTTAGCAAGAACAATTTTAATGATTCGTATAATAAATATTAAATACAGTTGGTAACAATTACACACAATGGTATAGTTACACTTTGTAACGCTTACGAACAATTGTAGTTACAATTACGATTAAGTTACAATCGTTGGTTGTTACAATTATTCGTAGTTACAATCAATATGTTTGAGTGAAAATCGTTGGTAGTTTCAAATTTCAATAAATAAAATATTTGAAAAAAGAAATGAAATAATGTTCCAGAATAAATTTGAAATCGCCGCAGTTGGCAACAAATTTTAAAGGAGAATATATTATATATATAAATTTACCAATACAGAAGCTGCGGGAAACAATAATAGATATTTTATTTATTCTTGATGGAAAAAAATAGAATGAAAGAGAAGCAGTTGACGACAGATTTGTCGTGGAAAGAGCGCGCGCGATGTGCACCTCTCATGCGCAATGGCCTTTAACCTTCTTGTAAAGGAGCACCGTTACTTGAAAGTTTCATGTCGGTTGTTCCGTTTCTCTCTGGCTTCCTTCGCGGAAAATGTGAGCAATGATCTGTCCCGTTCTCTAACTAAGCTATCATTGACGTCATGTATAATTCTTCAAGTATCATTTCACCATCATAATCCCAACGAGTAGTACCTTTATATTGTATATATATATATATATATAGGTAACCATCAGCCTATTGTTCAAGATCAATATTTTCACTTGACAATGTCTTGTCAATTTCTCTCAATTTCCCGCAAATACCATTAACTTTCTCTTAATTTATTCTTCTCGTTTTTTAAATTTCAAAATTGCTAACTTACACTTTGTTATTTATTCGAATAATGTTAATTTTTGTTGTTTATTATGATAATATAATAATTATTAATGTATCTAAAAAAATAAAAATATAATAATATTGTTATTATTAACTATAATTATTTTAATAATATTGAAGTTAATATGCAATTTATTGAATTTTTTTTTCATTTGATTTTATTTGATTGAAATTTTTGTTCTAAGGGAAACGGTAGTGATTTGACATATTACGATCATAGACTCTGTGTAGTTAATACGAATATGAACGATCGGAAAAATTATTATTATTATATTATTATAATAAACAGTTATTAGAAATAAATTGATCTTTAATTAAACAGTGATCTAATCAATCTTTACCCTCATTTGAATTTCTAGATTGGGTCTCAGTCTATTTGGCAACCTACGGGTTTTCCATTGATTTATATTAGCCGCCGGGTATTAAGCGGATGTTAATATTTGATTGTCGGTTGCCGGGGCCAAATGCGCAAGCGCGTGCATCTTCGATCGCGTTCTCTTTCTCTAAAACTCACCGCCTCCTCGTCTCTCCGAGACAAAATACCTACTGCAATTTTCAGAATAAAATATTGTCTCCCTTTGAAAATTTTGAAACTATATATTTTTTTTTCTTATTTTTCATCTGGAAAATAATATGAAAATATCCTATTTTTCAATAGGGGGAAATTTTAAATTATTTTCTATTATTTCAATCAACATTTTTTTTTCTCAATATGTAATTGGAATTTGGAATCATAATTATTGTTGGGAAAAATTCGTTTCCTTATCTTTAAATAAGAAAATTATTATTGAAATTAATTTAAATTGATTTTAATTTTTTTAATGATTTAAAATAATAATGATTTAATAATATAATTTTATTATTATTACCATTCGTTTCCTTATCTTTAAACGATAAAATTATTCTTTAAAATAATTTAATAATAATAATTTGATTGTTATAGATTATTTATCATAATAAATAATAAATAATCTTATTTATAATAATAATATGGATATGAATATAATATTTTTATTATTATTCAATTTTATTTTCGAACGAATGGTTTCTTTTTTCATTTAGAAACGTAAGAATATTCTTTTTTTAATTTGTTTAGATCTTTGGATCGACTTTTTTTGGATTAGAAACAAACTACAAAATATAAATGTTGAGACGTGTCAGGAATATTATTTTCCGTAATGCATTTTTTTCTTTCCTTTTTTGAATTTTTAAAAGACTTTTACGAATTTGGTTCCCTTTTGAGATTTTTTTTTTCGTTTACGATTTGAAGAGACATAAAGGTCTCTTTCAAGCGTTCTTTGGTCGACGTCTTCGTAGATGTCGTCGTTTTTTTTTTTCGTGTGTAGCTATATAAATTTTTGAAAAGGCCAGATACTTTGAAGTACAAAGCTACTGGGATTCACTGCGCCTTCGTAGAACGGACCAAGTCATTTGCAATTTCGTAACGCGATGCCAATAGACGACGACGAGAGACTTCAAGAAACGATGCAGGCGTCCTCGTCTCGAAAGGAACGATCCGTGGCCGGGTCAGAAAAAAAAAAGAAAGCAGAAAAAAAACGTCTCCCTCGTCAGCTGATTGGAGTATTGCCAGTTTGGTGAATGAACGAACAAACCTTTGGCTTGTAAAAGTTACCGGGTCTCTCTTATCATTGACTCGTCAATTAACCAAAACTGGACGGGAAAAAAAATAAATAAATAGAGAAAAAATTGTCTAGAAGAAAAAATTTACAAAAAAACTCTCTAGGAAAAAAGTACACAAAGAAAACTGTCCTGGAAAAAAAATAAACAAAAGAAAACTGTCTCGGAAAAAAATAAAAAAATAAACACAAAAAAATATTGTCCCAAAAAAGTAAATCTTCAAAAAAAAAAATATTCCAGGTATAAAAAATTCTAATATCGATCCCTCTGGAGTCTCAGAATCTTGATCACACGTCAATGATTTTTTTGATATCCCACAATCCGACGTTTCCGCATCCGTATCAAATTTGCTTAACATCTCTTTGAAAATTGATATTCAGTTTTTTTTTCTAAATCTATGAATATTATTTATTTTTGAAACGATTAATATTAGAAACGAGTGAGGGAAAATATTTTCTTTGAAAAATTGATACTAAGATTTTTTCTGAATCTGATTGTGAAAAATTTATTTTTGAAATAATTAATTAGCTATCTACATATGAATTAGTACTGTAAAATTTTTTAATTAATTTGAATTAGTGCCAAAATTCCTATTGATAAAAATAATATTCATATTATAAATAAATTTTTCCAGAAATGAAAGAGAATTTTCCATTTATTTAAATGTATATTTAAATAAATGGAAAATTTCCACAAATTTCTATTGAATTTGTGTGGGAAAATTTAAAAGGAGGTTTTGAACATTAGATTTGAAGTTGGTTCGAAATCCCCAGGGGAATCGAATTTTCTACTTGAGAAAAAAAAAATGGAAGGAAAAAAATATCGCAAGAAGTGGGGGAGAGGAATAAAA
Organism: Leptopilina clavipes; assembly: GCA_001855655.1. Taxonomy (NCBI): domain Eukaryota; kingdom Metazoa; phylum Arthropoda; class Insecta; order Hymenoptera; family Figitidae; genus Leptopilina; species Leptopilina clavipes. The sequence continues at coordinate 13,396 of JUFY01022332.1, forward strand.
TGAATTCCCTGGAAGCGGATATGTTGGAATTGGTCAAGAAGGATTCGCCTCCTCAGCCTATATGGTTCGATGTTCCATAATTCAATTTTCACTGATCTTTTTCTTTTCTTCTTCTTCTTCTTCTTCTTCATCATTTTTTTTCTTATTTTTTTTTTTTTTTATTATTTATTTTCCGTTCTTTTTGCTTGAACCTGACGCCTGCCCGCACAGGACCGCGACGGTGAAAATTTATGATCGACGGAAGTAGCGACTTGGAATTTTTGAAAGACAAGAATTACGATCTCGTTGAAAATGCAACGGAAGCGGACCGCGTGACCATTTGCTGAATGACCTTCTGTCTTTTTTATATATATATATAAAAAAGTTTACATAGAATGCAGTCGACACTTTTTCAAAATTCAGTCGCTTATAATCAAATTCACAAAACTGGGAGAGAAAAACGAAAGTTTTTTTTTTGTAATTATATAAATAATAAGATAATAAATCCTAAGTGAATTTTTATTTTATATAAAATTAAAGTTTACAAAAAAAGAAAGTTTTTTTTTAATTATATAAATAATAAATCTTAATGTGAATTTTTATTTTATATAAAATTAAAGTTTACAAAAAAAGAAAGTTTTTTTTTAATTATATAAATAATAAATCCTAATGTGAATTTTTATTTTATATAAAATTAGAGTTTACAAAAAACGAAAGTTTTTTTGTAATTATATAAATAATATAAATAATAAATCCTAAGTGAATTTTTATTTTGTATAAAATTAAAGTTTACAAAAAAAGAAAGTTTTTTTTAATTATATAAATATTAAAATAATAAGTCCTATAAGTATAATAGTATATTTTTATTTTATATATAAATTTAGAGAGAGAGAGAGAGTTTACTTTCATTTCTCGATGAGATATATGGATTTTTTACTGAAAAGATGAAAAATTGCGATGAAAAATTCTTAAAAATATAAAGAGATATTTTCACTCGTGAGTTAAATGGAAAATGTCCCGTGTAATGCGAAACCACAACACATGAATTTTCCATTTTGTTAAAAGCATTTTCCATTTATAAATTTTTGAATCCTTGACATTTTATTTTCTATTTATAAAATATAAATAATATTTATGTTTGCTTTCTCTATTTTTAATTACAATTTTCTGTTCTTTTTCTTTTATTATTA
>JUFY01022336.1:0-23401 GCA_001855655.1 Leptopilina clavipes
TTATTATTATTATTTATTATTATATAATTTAGTGAAGTACCTATGCAAATAATTAAATAAAAAATAAATCCTTCCATGAAAAAGATATTTGCGAGGAATATTTCTCATGAATAAAGAAAGAAAATAGTTTAACCGTTAGCGGAGACTAACCTTGAAGAGACAAAGTGAAAAATGGAAAATATACGGTCTTTTCACTAAATTTCCTAGTACACATTCCATAAAAAGGAAACTATTGTCACCTAAGTTTGCTCAGTCTGGTTTCAAAATTGGGAATCTCCTGTCTATACCTGCACGTTCTGAAAAGAAACATTTCTAAAGTGTTTTTGGACTTTAAACTTCAAATTGTTCAATTTAAATTATTTAATTAATTTTAACTACCCTTACAATTAATTTAATCAATTTTATTTTATTTATTTTTTTAATTCAATTTTTATTTAATTAATTTTTATTATTACTATTATACTAAATTGCAATAAGGATGAAAAAAAAATGTTACAATTATGTCAATAAAATGAATCCTATACAGTGTCAATGAAAAAGTTTAAATGAAAATATCAAGATTAGCGCAAAAGATTTCGATTTTCATGAATAAACAAGACTTGAGTCATTATATTTCCATATTCTATGATAAAACTCGCAATGTTGATAATTACACACACACACAGGCATGTATCATTGAGATACATTACATTTTGTCCATATATATATATAACACACACGCGGACAAGTTATATAATGATATCATTTTTAAAGCAAGTACTTGTGAACTTCCAGGAAAAGTGCAAAATGTACGTAGAATAAAATGAAAACCTCTATGTCGCATATCTAATCAAACTGGATAATGATTAAGCACAATTTAAATACCAGCAGTCCATAAATTTATCTTATCTTATATACTCTTCAATCAGTGGTGAATTACAGAAAAAAAGAAATCTAAAAACCATTCCTTTCAAACTATTCCCCAAAAAAATTCTTCAATTTCAATTAATTTTTACCTAACAAAATTCACATATATAATAACTGAATTTTCAAATTTTTATTGCAAAAAATATTATTCTTAAATATAAATTTAAAAAAAAACCAATAAGTGGTGTTTATATTTTTTTACGATTTACTCGAATGTTGATGAAAATAGTGGTGTGCGATACTAGCAATAACTTGGAATAAGATGGGCTAGGTAGCACCAGGTTCTTGGTTTTACTGCAAATAACCCCGACGGTTATGGAACCTTTTAGTAGAACTTGGAAGCGGGAAAGCAGCAAAAGCTTTGGGGGATGAGATATTTCAATGCAGACCTGCAGTTTCTGCAGTTCGCTGGTTTAATTATCGCGGTAATGTCGGCACAAAGTTTATATTACCATTCGCTGGTTAGGTTAGAAGATGCTAACAAAACTCCCTTCCCGATCTTTCATTATAAGTAGAGGAGGAAGTAAAAGGAAAAGCCCGTCGTTAACACTATTTAAAAGACGCAAAACTTTTCAAATGAAAAGTTCGATCTTCAGCATCGTAAAGAAACACGATAAACTAAACATTTATTGGGTACTTGAAATGACTCTCAAGTTAAAATTAGAATTTTATTTTAATTAATAATTCAAGACTTGGAAAAATTTAGGAAAAAAATTATATTAAAACAAAATCAAGTTTATCAGTAGAAACAAATTGCTTCAAGATCTTATGGTATTCCAATTCAATTATAGAAATACAAAAAATTTCAAGACTAAAAAAAATTGAGTCTTACTTTAATTAATTGGAAATAAAGAATTAAATTGTATTATAAATCCAATTATTTTGTGTAACTGATTTTGAGAAAATAGAAGACTGATTTCTGTTTAAAAAAAAAATGTTTCAAATACTCTCTTTTCCATGGTTTTTTTCTAATAAGTAATATTTTACTTAATATTCCGCAACTACTCTGAAAAATATATATACTCTATTAGAAAATGTACATTTATGAAGAATGTGTATTGGAAACAAATTTTTATAAACGTATATTAAATTATTAATAAATGTATACCTAAAATAAATTTATATAAATATGTCATATTTCTCAGATGCATTCATTTTTAAAAATAAACACTACGAATTTCAAGAAGGTGAGATAATATTAAGCTTAAAAACATTAAAAATATGCTATACTTATGCAAACCAATATTCTATTTCCGCAATTTTTGTGTGGCGCCAAGAATATAAATGTTAATAAAGGGAAATATATTTTTTATATACATTATGTAAAAAGGAAATAAAAAGTAAAAATTATGATAAGAATGGATGAGAATTTTGGATAACATAATATAACTTTTGAACATGACATGTTTGTCAACAATGCACATTAATACAGTATTCACTGTTATTATATATACGTATATCTAAAAAACACATATTTTCTGTCATTTAATTCATATAATCAGTCATTTGTAACAATTGAAATAATTAACATACCTTTATAATAAATTATAAACACGAGGATCCACAATCAATGTCGACATAACCCCAAAATGATACTTTTTACTATTTCTCCACTTTGCATGTAAAACTTTTTTAATTAACGTTTCTCGTTTCGAAACATACTCCATTTTTCAATATTCACATGTTTCTATTATTAAAATCTCAATTATTTTATCTTAAACTTTCATTTTTGTATGTTAAACACAATGCAAATAATCGAAACAATCCCGACAATTTTCCGGAAAATGGCGGAAATGTCAAGAACTTTGACCCTAACCTTCTGTTTCTATTCCCCCCACCACCCCCTCATAAGCAAAATTTAATTTAAAACCACTTCACCGAATATTTTACCAAATAATTTGTACATTTATTTAAAGATGAATAAGTGAGCTAAAAACCGGCGATTTTATTAATAAAGACTGTAAAAATTATAAAAAAAATATAGTGATAAATTAGCAAATAAGAAAACGCGGGATTCTGAAATCGCAAAAATCTGAAATTACGTTCCAAAATGTCAATTTGGATTAATTTTTTTGGTACTATTTGATGAATTACAAAGACTTTAACAACTGATATTTATAATTAACGTTAATAACAACTTTTACTTATTTTAAAACCGAAATTTTAATCGAATAAATAACAAACACACGTTAATTATAACAACAGCACAGTTACACTGATAAAGAAACGGAATCGGAACTTCATCTATAGAGAAAAATAGAAACGGAAATCGGATGTTTACTTTTGAATTGAAATTATAAAAACGTAAATTTAATGATAATAATAATATGTAAATAAATAATGAAATCTGTAATGTAAAGATACAATTACAAATTAATTTACTTTAATTTACGGTCGATAAGTAAATGATTTAAATAAATATATGTTTAATTAGAAAAACAAAATTTTTTATAAATTTTGGAGGGAAATTTAAAATTGTATTTTTTAATTGTAAATTTATTTTGTTAAAGTAGGTCGTAGGTACTTGTAATTAGAATTATTTGCTAAAAGATTTCTATTTAATCGACGCGTGTAAGTAGTTTCTTAGTTTGGTGATAGAGCTCAGCACTCTACGGTAAGGAAATTATATATTGAAAAGGGCTTGTCGCCATCTTTTAATTTCAACTACATTCAGCTTTGTCATCTTTGGAAGTTGTTTGTAAAAACGTTTCTAAGTGATTATTTTTCGTTTTTTAAACGTGTATACAAAATGTCGAGTGGAGCTCTTTTTGGTAATAATGTTACTCGAGGTGCAAGTAAAAATCTTGTTGAATTTAAGGCCGGAAAAATGACAATGAAAGGCAGCAAAGTTTATCCAGACAATAGGAAAGGACAACTTTATGTATATCAGTCGGACGATTGTTTAATGCATTTTTGTTGGAAAGACAGGACTTCAGGAGTTGTCGAAGACGTGAGAACAGTTTTACATAATTTCAACTTTTCTTTAAATCAATATTCAGAAATATTTATCTTCCCGATTTGAATGATGTTTTCTAACCTAAAAAAAAAGAATCACTAATAACGACATTAACGGTACAATTTAACGTCTTTTATATTCACATTTTATGTTTTCTTAATTAATATTTGAGGGATGATGTGTATATGTAGTTTAATGTTGTCAAATAATTAAATTGAATTCAGTTTCATTGTTTTCTAGGCATTTAGGTTATGTTGGATGAGTAAGCGAAAATTTGATCATCATTTTTATTGATTGCATTATTGGAAGTTGTTTAATAATTTCTTTCTTTTCTAGGATTTGATCATATTTCCCGATGACTGTGAATTCAAACATGTTCCTCAATGCACTACTGGCAGAGTCTATCTTTTAAAATTTAAATCATCCAGTAGGAGATTCTTCTTCTGGCTTCAGGTATAACTATTTCATTTTCTAGTGAAATGATTTTACTTTTTGCACTCATTAAAATAATTTTTACAAATTTATTCAGGATCTGAAAACTGATAAAGATGATGAACACTGCAGAAAGATCAATGAAGTACTCAATAATCCACCAACACCAGGTTCTCAAAGAAGTGGTGGTGCAAATCCAGAAGGTGATTTACAAAATCTCTTGAATAATATGTCGCAACAACAATTGATTCAACTTTTCGGTGGCGTGGGACAAATTGGAGGTTTAGGAAGTTTGTTGGGAACAATGAATCGATCACATGGCACTGCTAGAACAACTACCACGACTTCTTCGACGCCAGTTGCAACAACTATCGTCACCAGGCCACCTGCTGCTCAAACCCCAGCACCTACCGCCACAGCTTCAGCTGGAGCTGCCACCACCGAAACATCCAGATCAACTGGTGATCTATAAAGCATTTTAGTTTATATTTCTCATTTATTATATTACATTATTCTAAAACTTTAATTTCTTGCAATTTTATATATATATATTTTTATTCTTTTTACTTATTTAATTCCTAATTTATTGTTTTTTTTTAGGAGGAACTAAAACTTCAAGTAGAACAACAGCACCAACTTCTGGAACAGAAGAAGATTCAAGAACTCCAATTAGGGTCAGTGATTTAGTACAATATCTTTCTGAAATACCAACACCTTCCGAGGGTCGGACTGATCAGGTAATTTATCATCTACAGAATATTAAATTTTTAATGTTTTTTGAAAAATATGAATTAGTACTGCAAATAACAAACATACGTTTTTATATTTTTAAACGATTCTAATTAAGGAAAATTTTATTTCAATTTAATTTTTCAATTTTCTAGTCATGTTTGATGCATTTAAAAGAGATAATGTAAAATTTCTATGTTGACATTGTTCTTTATTTGCAGATAGAACTTTATACTTTTATAGTTTCATGTACAGCTTTAATATTAACTCGCAATTTAGTTTAAAATACTGAGATTCTTATCCAAGTTTACTTTGATAAGATTATTCAGTTTTATACTTTTCTATGCAAAAATGTCACAGACTTATCGTGAAGCGAATTGTAAAGTGCAATCATTGTCATGATTTTCATAAAAATTCTAATTTTATCAGATTAGGTAAAAAAAAATTTTTTTCTTTTAAAAAAAATTCGTTTTTTTGAAAGTAATAATTATTGTTTAATGTTAGAAATAAATGGAATAAATAATTCAATATTTCGTCATATTTTATTGGCAAATCAAAACGGGAATAATCGGAGTTTATTTTTGTTTGAATTATGTTATTCACAAGTTGTATTTTTATAGATAAATTTATATGATACGGTAATTTCGTATAAAATTACTCGCAATAATAATCTTGTTTCTTATCCAGAAGTATAATTGGTTTATCACTCCTTAACAAAGTTATCATTTCTGTTTGTTAACTTTGACAGTATTTCCCTAGCATTGCTGGAATAGTCTTCCTTTTTCCATAGTGTCAAATCTGTTCTTTCATCTCCTTTCAAATTTTCACAATGAGTAGTGAGTATTCATTGACTTAAAAGTAATCACTTCACTATTAATCACTTGTTTGATAATCTGTAAAAATTTTTACTTCTAGATAAATTTTAATAAACTGAGAACACAATGATTGCGCTTTACGTGAAAGGAACTGTCATTTTGGAAGTATACCAAGTGAACGAAAAACTAGAAATCGATATAAAGTGAAAAGAAACTAAAAAAAAAAATTGGTATTAATTTCTTTTTGGAGAATTTAAATTATTTTATTATTTATGTATTCACACATTTGGTATTCTTTCAATGAAGAGATGGAAAAGTAACCAGAGGGGGGGCAAGTTAAAGTTTCCCTCTTCCATTTATAGTTATTGCCAATTGGGAACGGTGAGTGTTAAGGTGAAAAAAAAAAATAAAATAAGAAATTAATTTAATTAAAAGACATTAGCGTTGGTATAGCGAAGTGGCATGTATTTGACATTGCTCAGTACTGTTCTTCGTATGAACTTCTCCTGGCTCTCGGAGGCATTGACTTTGCTGAGCAGTTGGAGAAGTAGCTCCTCCAGGTTACTTTGTTGTTCTCGATCGGCTACAGCACAGCTTATTGTCCGGCAGAGGGGCGTAGCAAGCGAGTTGACCAGTTCCATCCCAGCGGCGATTCCGTCGACCGAGAACCTGGAGTTAGAAATGAAAGAACACTTGCCACCCGGGGACAACCTCTGTACCACGCTATCGTCTCCTCAGTTCTCCCAGGCGCTATCAATGTTCTGGTCTGCTTTGCAGTCCGGTCAGGCTGGCCCAGTCATTCGTCAATTTGGCCTGGGAACGCAGGCGGTCAATGCAGCGACCAATGGAAATCTCGAGCAATTCGTGAGCGCCCTTGAATTCGTGATGAAGGATGACCAGGAGCAGGAACGCAGTGAGCAGAGTAAGGATGACAAAAGCAAGAAGCAACCTCCATCTGGAGCTGGATCCACTGATAAGAAGGACGAGGATGACGAGGGAATGTGTTTCGATTAAAGACTGGATTTGATTCGACACTTTTTTTCTGTTTTTTTTTCCTCTTTTTTTTTTTTGTAATGTCTGTGTGTCGTGCGAAGTAATTTTTGCTCTGGATATACTGGTAATTTGAATTATTCTTACTAATGCTTCACTACGACTTGTGTATCTCTTTGCAATATCGGTTAAAAGAAAATCGTAGAGTGTAAGTTTCACATTATATAATAAAAAAAATTGTTTTGTTGAAAAGATGATAAAGGTGATCTTGTCATTTTTCTTTTTATACAAACAATTCACATCGCTGTTTATACTTTTGATAGTTTCTTTTTTTTTAATATGAAACAAAATTAATATTATTAATAAGTAGCACATTTTTTTTCAAATTTGTTATTTATTATTTATTCTTATTCTTATAAATAAAAACTAATAATTACAGTAATTTTTCCATTTAGTTGAAACTTGAAAATTTAAATTCAGTAATAAGAAATGCTAAAGTTAAAGTATTATTTGGCAGATTACGTAGAAAGTCAAGAGAATTGCCACTAATTTTGAAAAGAGTTATATTTTTTTCTATTTTTGCAGAAATTCCAAACGCTTATACAGTCACTGTGTCCAAGTGTTGCTCACCCTCTGGTCCAACAATAAAAGAGCTAATGAGTAATTTAACAATAGTATCGGAGGATAAAATGCTCAAGGATGCCCGCAAATAATCATTGTTATCGAAATGGTGAAAATTGATATGTTTTTTAAAATATTCTAAAGAACACATTAGACTTGAATTCTCTCGTTCTTTAAGATGCTCAAATTTCATGACGATTGGAGAAGGTTTAGGAACATCTTTCAGTTCCGAAAAATCTTTTATTTCCCAAAGAAATGTGGTATCTATCTTTTTGCAAATTGTAATAAATAATTTGTCGGGATTCTTAATTCTTTATATTTAACGTTTGATAAATGTTCACTGCTTTTGTCAAACGTAGTCATTTCTGTCTGTGTGAAAAATAGAAAATACAGTTTTTAATTTTTACATTTGATTTTCATTTCAAATTGATAGTTTCTTGGAAGCTGTGAATTTTTCGATCTCTTTGAATTTTGTGTTTTTTAACAAGTCTTCCGGTTGGAAAAACAGATTCATTAGGATTGAAAATTAGCTTTGGAAACAAATCAGTTCGAAACTAAGTGCAAATTAAGATAGAGATCAAAATTTTCGAATGAAGTTACTGATTAGCTTATGAAAAAAGTTTTAAATGACTGAAATTTATTATTTTATTAATCAATTGTAATTTGAAATATTTACCTTTTGGACCTCTTGAACTTATTCACAAGAACACTCTTTTTATTCAACTGTTATAAAATTATCTACCAACAACTTTTTTAATTTTAATCTCGACAATTATAAAATAATATCATAAAAATTTCACAGGAAACAGTATATCACTATCATTGAAAAAACTTATCAGTTGATAAAAAAAGATAGTAGGAAGCTTAAAAAAAGGCATTTTTGCTAAAAAATTTTTACAAAAGCATTATTTTATTATTCTTAGTACAATTACATATTGTTATTTTCATTCAAATTTTTTATTTTCCTATTAAAGAGGGTAAAAAATATAAAAAAAAATAATCCGAAATAGCTTTGAATTACAAAATATTTGAGAATTATCAATAAAAGAATAAATATATCAATGATAAATTCCATTTGTGGCTTATCTATGAAATAATTGCCTATCAGTCGATATATATTATACGTATTTAAAAAAAATTAATATTTCAATTATTTAACATTTCCAAAAACAGTTTGCTTACTTTTTTCTTAAAAAAAAGTATTCTAAAAAAATTAAAATGATAAAATAATAAATCTCCGTTACAGAAACTGTAAAATTTCATCTACATAGAATCTGTTATTTTACAAGATAAAAATATTCTAGAAAAATGTGAAAATTAAATGTCACAACAACCCTTTTACGCAAACTCAGAAGTTTTGAATTTGTGGTGCCAGTTAGCGGGGAAATCTCTTCGAATCAACTTGTTTTGTTTACGACGCACAAGATTTTCATTGGTCTAGCTAGAATAATCGATATCTTAGAGCATGTGCTCGTGTTTACCACTGTATCCGACGTTTTCATAACAAAGGATCCTAGCACGTGTTGTTCGCCGCTTTCCATCAGGGGTGAAACCCCTCAGGGATTTGCAACCCCTAAATTCTTTTTTTTTTTTACCATTTCAAATATAAATTTACATTTATTTTCGCAGGATTCTTCTTTACTATACAAGACAGTATAAATGATATTAACTTGCAAGTAACAAGTTTAAATTAATTATTAAACATCAAATTTTCAGTTAAAAATGTAATTAAAGCACTTTTTAATTAATTACTTTCGCATTTATCTTAATTTTTAAAATAATAAAATTGATTATTTAATTGCATTAAATTTTTTTCTAATTTTAATAAATAAATTAAATTTGTTGATTAACAAATATAAATAGTAAGTAATAATTCAATGATGATAAAATTAACTAATAATTTTTGTAACTAAATTTCTTTTTTAATACACAAATTAATTATTTATAAATAATTTATTAAGCATGAAATTTTTATTTTTATTTATTTAAATATTAATTTTTTATGGAATCTTAAAAATAATCGATGTATTAGAAATTAGATAAAATTTTATTAACTTTAATCTCTTTTTCCTCTCAGTTCTTATCTTGAATTATGTATTATATTTTTAAAAATTATTATCAGTTATCTAAAATAAACAAATTACCGGTAAAACTGTGCAACGTCAAATTACTTCAAAAAAAAATTAATATGTAATAAAATTCAGTTGAACTTGATTAAACAAATTATTAATTACTTTATGTAAATTTTTGAATTAAATGGTTATTTAATAGATTATTCAATTAATGAATAATTTTAAAAAATATATAATTATAAATTGAACTTAATATAGTAATTTTGCGAAATAAACAAATCACAATAAATAAAATAATAAAAAAAATTAATAATTTAAACAAAATTTTCTGCCAAACAGTAATTTTAATATTATAGACAAATTAACAATCTTGTTGTGAAGAAATTGAAGAAAGAAGACAACAAAGAAAAAGAGAAAAAAGAAGAATTGTATTCGTGGGCTGGTGAATAACGGTAGAGAAAGGGTGGGGCCTTTTGTGCAATTACGGCCCTGGAGTCGTGACGCATGCGCACTAAACTCTGAATCGAACAAGTAGTGGGGGGTATACTGACCGCTGAATCCTTTGTATTTTGTGAAAAATCGCCGGAACATTTGCATTCTATTGTTAACAACCCTTATGTCGGAGATTTGTGTAGAAAAGTTATTAAAAATTTTTCCAAATCATGACATCGTATGATATTCGTGATTGGTGGTGATAATTTGATTGTTGTGACAGCGTGAGCCCGCCTTTGGTGTTAAGCGCGGGGGACAATTCCAGTACGCGTGTATATGTTTGTGTTGGTTGGAGGCATACGTGTCAAAGGCGTCTCGGAGGGTTCATATATGTACGATACATATATAAAATTGTATAAAATGGCAACCTTGACACTTGGTGATCGTCTTTGGCGGCTCGCGTAAAGTTTAATTCGTTTGGAGAATGTACATGTTCGCGTCACCCTGGTGAAAGCTGCCGCGGCAAACATTCGCGAAAATAATCCTTTCCAAAGGTTCAATATTGGATTTGCGACTTTGTGTGTCATCGACACGGATCCACGGATGTTTCCTATAGTGCACACTTGTATGTAATTTTGTGCTTTGTTCATGTTAAGTTCACCGGTGCGTTTCAACCAATTCATGAACGTCATTTGCAAATCGCCACACATGAGAAAAGTTACTTTTTTTTCATATTAATTGCGTCTTAGACTACTTTTGCAAACATAAGGTGGCCATTTGTTTTTTAAATGTACTTTTTAACCTTTTTTTTATTACCTTTTGATAAAAATAGATTCTTTATCAGTCATTTAACTTTTCCTCGCTGTTTAAAAAGTTTTTTTTTTATTGAACAAGTCTTGTTGAATTTCACAATTTATTATCCCCATATCTGTTTCATTCATTGTTTTCTTTTTGTTTTGTAAAGTTGAAAGATCTTTCGTTCGTTATTGTCAAATTATTACGCCAATTTACAATTATTGTAAATTGTAAATAAAAATTAACCTAAAAAGTTTTTGTAAAATCAGTTTATTGAGGATGCTATAAAATATGCAGAGGTCAATTTTTATGGATTTGTTAAATTTTAATAAATTGTCAATTTGAAACTAGATGTTAAATTAATAGGAGTTTTATTAAAATTATATTTTGGGGAATCTTTATTTTAGTGTGAAACAATTTGACATTTTGGTGATTATTAAAATGTTTTATACTTTATTATTTTTTTTTTTTTTTGATTATTGGAATGTAATAAAATGCTAAAAATCACGTGATTGCGCGTGTCTGACTCAGAATGGTTGTTACCACTGACTCATTTATGGTACACGCTATACGAACCAGATAAGATTTCACATTTGGATTTAAAAATAATCTAGATTAAAAATAGTTTGTTTCGACAACTTTTAAAAGCTTAAAGAGAGCTAGTTTGATGATTTAGAAATAATGATTCCCTTTCATAAATAATTGATTGAATAAGGTTTATCATTTTGTCCCTTGGTGATTTTTTTTTCAATATTCTGAAACATTCACAATTCTTGTTCAGTATTTTACAAAAAAATTTGTTTCTTGATAATCGGAATTTTTAAGGCCTTTTTGTTTTGTTTTGTTTTTTTTTGCTAAAGCTCTGGCATCTTTTGTTACTTACCAGCCCAATAAGAGAACATGAAACGCGCAAGATCTTTGTTCATTCTTCGCTGCGACGAATTGTCCTTTTCCTCTCTCTCCCCTTCTGATTTCTGGACGACAAAAGAAGCCAGACAAGCATATTGCGAGCTCTCAAGTATTCATGTATATACAAATTTTTTTCCATTTTTAAAAAATAAAGAGTTTTCCGAATTGTCCTAATTAAAAAAAAAAAGAAGTTCGTGCAACAATTTTTTCATTCATCTATTGATAATGTTTTCTTAAAATATTACTGGAGAGAAAAATTCACTTCAATCAACGGATTGAAATATCATTAAAATTATATTTTATTTCATTTTAATTTCATTATTTCAGATTTACCAACTTTCGTCGATTGTTTGGCAAAAAAAGAAAAAATGTACATTCACAAGTACAATGTTGGCAGTAGTTAAATATCAATGGTGAAATTCGCGATATCAGATAAGGAAATAAATACCGAGGCTTTTACATGTGGACGTAATCCATGATTACATGAACTAATCTTGAAAGAGAAGAAAAATATGTGATTTCGGATTTCTTAGAGGTAGAGGATTATTTTGTGCAGCAAGAGACCAGAATATAAAGAGGTGAGTTCAACACTTTACACTTAGGGGTCAAGCTTTCTTTTTTATCAACACAAGCTCTACTACCTGTTGAGTGTTACCATAACTTTGTAATAATTCTCGATAAATTTTTTTTTCTCCAAAAAGTTCAGAATAAATTGTTGTGAGATAAAAAATCTATTTCTTTTGCTTGTTTCAGTGATTTTGAAAAATTTCTAATGCTAATTTTACATATATTTATTAATTTATTTGAAGAAGAATTTTGGTATTTCGTTTTTTTCGTTTTTTATTACGTTAATTTCATGCAGTTTAGAAAAATATAAATATAAAATCCCTCATGTAATAAAATACTGGAACTGTATCATTTACAAGGCAATGAAATGAATACTCATTTCTTTGAATATTATATTAAGCTAGCTATGAGAAAAAGAAATGAGCATAAAAAGTAGATAAAAATTTAAATGATTAAATATTTATTTAACACATATTTTCAACAACAAAAAAAATGACGATAGATTTTGCTAATACATAATATTTTTGAGTTTTTTTTTAACGTATATAATTTGTAATTAGAAACATTGCTTTAATTATTTATTATCTAAACGAGTATAAAATTGTAAGCTATTAATTAAGTCCATGCGATTGAAAATATTCAACTAATATTTTTTTCATACGACTAATTACTACATTTCGGTTGTTTCTGTTTCTTTTAATTTTATTAATCAGTCGAATCAGTTAATTTAAGAAAAACTGAGAAATGCGACGCTCTTGAAAAGTCATTTAAATGGGATTACATTTTTTCATTGAATTTTAATATTGTTCTATATTTAGATGAGTATAAAGTTTTGTAAGAGATTTTGTCGAATATAAATAGCAACAAATGATAAATACATATTCAGGCTCATTATACAAGTTTTAAGCTTACGGATTGGTTTTATTTTCATCGTTCATATAATATTCCTCTAAATATTGCCCATAATATCGAATAATTGTCTATAGATAAAAAATTCCAATATTGAAATAAAATTCTTATTTTAAACTATTTTCTCTATAAAGAAGAAAAATGATAGATTTTTGTTATTTCGTTTTTTTCCACTATTAGAATTTATTTCGAGTGATGTAAAAAAAATTAATAAATAAGTAAAAAAAATACTATTAATCGACAGGCTTTATTGTAATAAATCTAGACAAAAGAAAAGCGAGCATAATTGTTCCTGCCACAAAGCAACCAACAAAAATATACCATGTTTCTTCGTCAAAAACATCGGTAAATGCTGGTACTTGATTATAAAGTGTGTCTATTAATTTTAGATTGTAGTCTTTATGACGTGTATATTGTGTCATTTTGAAAAGCTTTTTCTTTTCTTTTTGAAAGTAAGAATTTGAGGGTTTTTTTTCTTTTTTATAGAAAAGCAAGAGATATCTGAATTGGAGACACAATTCTTAGTAGAATTATATGTTGTGAAGAAGAAAACCTGAGATGGCCCTACGATTTTTGTTTTTTATATATAAAAAGAAGCTCTCTCTACTTTCCCGCTATTGGTCTCCAAAAATTTGAAATACGTTTGGAGTTTAATTTTTGTTTATTGCTGGGATTAATCTTTCTAGTTCTCGTTCATGAATTGACAATGTAGGACATTCAATTTGTTTATATTCCTTAAATATGTGGATTAAAAAAGAGAAAAGAAATTCATCAAAGCGTTTTTCTTTTTGTTTGGTTATATTTTCAAGAGCACAGATTGGCTTAAAAAACGAAATATAATGCTCGTAAACTTAAAAAATTGAAGGCAATCCTTTTTTTTTTCTTAATAGTTTTATCGTATAATCAGTAAACTTACTAATTCACCAGAGCGTCTTTTTTTCGCAATAGAATTTGATTATTTCCTTTTTAGTTTCTTGCCTTTTGTTGAGATTGGTTCTTCTTCTTTTGGAGGTGGTACAAGGGATGTTACATGCTTATTGTACAATTGAAGTATTTCTAATGTTGTCAAGTTACCACATTTCATCACCACTTTCTCTCCAGATTCTGTAAAAAAAATTTATTTATTACGTTAAAAAAATTTATTGTATATCATTAATAATTAAAAATTTTAGGGAATTATGTTAAAAAAATATGAATTAAGCGAGAGGAGAAATTAAAATTAATATAAGGAAAATATTTTTTTATTTACCCAAGTCTATTGTTACTGTCGGTTCGGATCGGTCGCAGACTATTGTTGTTTTAAACAAACATTTGAGATTTGTTTTCTTATATTTTGTCGCACTTGTGTAATACAAAAACTTCCTGTGAACAAACAAGAGAAAACATTTATTAGATTATAAAATATGATTTGTGAGTAATTAAACAAATTTGCAATATTTGATGTTTCAGAACAATGGCGCAAATGGAGCAACAAATCCCTATTCCTGTGCCGGATTTGAGCACAATTAGAATAACAACAGCAGTTTCTATGCTAGGTAAAGCTTATGGCTGTGGACAGTGTGCCGGTAAGTAAAAATTTTACAAAATAATTTTATTTTTTTATTTAAAAATATTATCATAGTCTAACTTACATTCAAAAGTAAAAAGAAAAAATTATTTCCAAGCCAAACGTAACAAAAGCTCTCTAATTTTTGCTAGAAATAATTTTTAAACAATAATTTTAATATATAATAGTTTAGCAACTTTAACAATTTACACAAATATCTCAAGTTTTTTTTTGCAAATAACTTTAAATTCAATTTTTACAAGAAATTTTTATTTCCAGTTTAAAATTTAATCATTTTTAAGGAAAAATTGGAGTCACTGTAAAGTAATTGACAATTATAGGGATATTGAACGAAAAACTGCTTCAGAATTACAATATGACTTAAAAATAGAACACCAATGTCTAAATACTGATTACGTACCTGATACTATTAAAATTAAGAAAAGTAATTTATTTGACACGATTTTTTATTTTTTTCTTGCATTTTGCATTTAAAGAACTTGTTTTTTTTTGTTAAAAATAAATTAACGACGTCGTTCCTGATCGTCTGCTAGTCTACTGGCAAAATGTAAATACGCATGTGCGACTTATCGACGTCACAGGAACATACAAACACACAGAATCAACATAAATCGTTACGTATTATTTAAGGGATCAAGTTGTCCTTACGGTTTTTCCAATTAAAAACTCATTCCTACTTTTATGGTCCTATGGAGCACGTTAATGGATCATATTCAAAGACTGAAAGTAATGACACAAACAATGCATCTTTTCAACAAAACTGTAATTATAGCATTTTGTCAGGATTTCTTTGAAAATTATTAGTGCTAATTAATTTATCGAAATGAGTAGATGCATGATTATTGAAATTCTTTCTGCCTAATTTTGAAGTTGATTTTGTAGTTTTTTGGGCTTTTGTAAAGGAGAAAAGTATATTATTGAAAACTAACCTCGCTGAGTTGGAACTTTCATGAAACGGATCAAATTGTACTGTAATTTTCTTTGCTGGCTGAAAATTTATAGTTTTTAATTGCTTTGCAATTGCGCTTATTACACCTGCCGATCGTGAAGTTCTTCCACTAAATACAATCGACATTTTTTAACAAACAAAAAAATTAACTGCACTTTTATAGATTAACGATCAACCATTTATATGATAAGTGCAGTGTTGCCAATTGCCGTCAGTATGTATAATGTTGCCAACATTATATTTTCTCTAGTGCAATTTTATTTTGTTTTTTAAATTGTTTTAAATTATTGTAAATTTATACTTAATTTTTTATTTTTATGTAATTATTATTATTATTTTCTTTATATTTTTTGCTTTTTACCAATTTTCCCCCAAAAAAAAACTATTTTGTTTTGTCAATACTAATTTGTTTATGAATTATTTATCTTTTATTTTGGAAATTAAATTAAATTGATAAAAATTTATTTAGAGAAAGTGAGTTTAAACATTAATAAATATTTAGCAACTTTCAATTTTCCCGCAAAAATTTTATCTTCTGCTGGTCATTCTGTCTTTTGATTGGCCATAAAGGAACCAATGAAAAGCTTCTAAGCATCCGCCATTGTGGGAGGCAGACAACTGGTTTCGCATCAGTGTGTTGTTGAGAAGTGTGTTGGGTGGTTATCGGGTCTTGTGTTAAATTTTTTACTTATTTATTAGTGATAATTGGTAATTTTTAATCGGCAGCAGCAAAAATGTATCCTGTGGGACAGCGTGAGTAGTGAATTTCTTGATTTTTCTCGCAAAATGGCGCGAAGTGCAGTGATAAAAATGTTCCCTCTTTCGCTTGTTTAGGCTGATTCTAAAAACTTGTCGTCTGTGTACATTCTGAGGGGGGTTCTTTGTTCAGTTCACGTTTCCATGGGATATTTCAATAAAATGCCATAGTAAAAAATGTTTTCTTTCATTCGATAAGGCTCGTTGCTGGAAATCTTTAAGATTTCTTTAATAGCAGCAAGCATTAGGAATGACCCCGAATGAACCCCCCGCTCAACAGGCGCATGTGTCGTTAGTTGTTTCACTAGATCAGTCACATTATTTAAAGAAAGACTTATTAATTCTCAATAATCCTTATTTTTTGCTTAATAATCATATACATTTGACAAAAATACAATTATGATTGAGGCAACAGCGAACATTTCATGCACGATTTACCTACAAACAGTTGTTGAGAAAATCAATAAATATTACCACGTAGCATTGAATTTTTGACCTATTCTCGATTGTTTGATTTCCTTTCCCAATAATACACATTTGAAAACCTACTGTTGCTTTTCTTCTGGTTTTTGTTTTCTGAAAACTCTGTATCATGTTTTTTTTTATATGATGACTAAATTAGAAAGTACTTTTGGACTAGACAATAATCATTACACAAAATACTAATAATTTTTCATGGCGAAATTTCGTAATTTTTAATTTCTATTTTTACAGAAGTGGATTTTTTTTATATTATTTTTTTTTATTTATTTGAAATTTATTTTTTTTTATTTTTATATTATTTATATTATTTTTAATTGGAATAATTTGATTTAAAAGAAAGCGAAAATCATTCTTTTAAAATATTTAAAACTGTGTCACACATCCCCTTATTGAAAATAAGCAGGTGATCTTTTTATAACTAGAGAACAATGTACTTTTGAATGAAAGAAAATGGAAATAATCAAAGCAGCTGTAAACTATATTTTCCAAGGTTATTCAAAATGGAGAATTTTTAGGAAAAAAATTAAGATTCATGTTTTTGCATTTCGAGATTAATGTATAGTAAAATATTATTATTCTCTGGAAAAAATGGATTGTTTTGTTTAATTTGGGATAAAAATCAGCAAACTTGTAAATTTTAAAACCATTGCAATCTGGATTTTATTTTATGTGTATTGATATTATGAAGTGATTATTAATTAATTTAATATTTCAGCTCCCCCGCCGGGGTCGACAAGCACTGCCGTGGGAGCAGCTGGAACAACTGGAAGTAGTGTTGCTGCTCCCAGTTCCTTGAGCCTGGTTCCCGCCCAACAAACACACACGCCTCCTCAACCTCCAGATCTGCCGGGTATGATATGAAAAAATTGCAATTAAAATAGATAAACCCGTTTAATTTACATAAACACGGTAGTTAATTTATTTGCTTGATTATTTAACAACATTACCCTATTTTCTCTTCTTTTTTTTGCAGTGTTTTCATGTCCAAGGAGGCCAAACATAGGCCGCGAAGGCCGTGTAATCGGTCTGAGGGCCAATCACTTCCAAATTACAATGCCACGGGGTTATGTGCATCATTATGACATTAACATTCAACCCGACAAATGCCCGCGTAAAGTCAATCGAGAAATTATCGAGACTATGGTCCACGCTTATAGTAAAATATTTGGAACTCTCAAGCCTGTTTTTGATGGTAGAAGCAATTTATATACCCGGGACCCATTACCAATTGGTACAGATAGAATAGAGTTAGAGGTAAGAGATTTTCACTGGTATAAAAAAAATCGTTTCTGAAATATTTTGCCTATTGTTGATTTCTGTGAATTGTAATTTGTTTGTTTAATTAAAGGTGATACTGCCTGGAGAAGGAAAAGACAGAGTCTTTCGAGTTGTGATTAAATGGGTAGCTCAAGTTTCTCTGTTCGCATTAGAGGAGGCACTAGAAGGTCGAACTAGACAAATTCCATTTGATGCGATTCTTGCACTGGACGTTGTCATGAGGCATTTACCATCCATGACCTACACTCCGGTTGGAAGATCATTCTTTAGTACTCCAGACGGTTACTATCATCCCTTGGGTGGCGGAAGGGAAGTTTGGTTTGGTTTTCATCAATCCGTGCGGCCCTCTCAATGGAAAATGATGTTAAATATTGATGGTAAGTTGAAACTATATTTTAACCTACGTAACCTGATTTATAACACTGAAAGGAACACGTAATTTAAGATCAATATTTTTTTGCTTTTCAGTATCTGCAACTGCGTTCTATAAAGCTCAACCAGTAATTGAATTTATGTGCGAAGTTTTGGACATTCGAGACATTAATGATCAGAGGAAACCATTGACAGATTCGCAACGTGTAAAGTTTACCAAAGAAATCAAAGGACTTAAAATTGAAATTACACATTGTGGGACCATGAGACGAAAATATCGTGTCTGCAATGTGACGCGCAAACCTGCCCAGATGCAATCGTAAGCAATTCCTAAGAAATTAGTTTCTTTACATATATTCGTATGCTGTATGTAAGTTTATGTTTTTTATTAATGTACTGTTTATTTTTTCAGATTTCCATTACAACTAGAAAATGGCCAAACAGTCGAGTGTACAGTTGCCAAGTACTTCTTAGATAAGTATAAAATGAAACTACGATACCCTCATCTTCCGTGCCTTCAGGTTGGTCAGGAGCACAAACACACGTACTTACCACTAGAGGTTTGTTTTATTTTTTAAATCTGTTTGATTATTTACTAAATAAATTTCAATTTGTTAAATGAACAAAAAAATTTTCTAGATTTAAAATTACTTTATTTATTATTAATAAAATATATCTCTTTGATTCAGGTCTGCAACATCGTCGCGGGACAAAGATGTATTAAAAAATTGACGGATATGCAAACGTCGACAATGATTAAAGCAACTGCTCGTTCAGCTCCTGATCGTGAACGTGAGATCAACAATCTCGTTAGACGTGCTGATTTTAATAATGACTCTTACGTACAAGAATTTGGTTTGACCATTTCCAATCATATGATGGAAGTTAGAGGTCGAGTTTTACCACCACCCAAACTACAATATGGAGGTCGAGTTAGTTCCCTCACCGGACAGGTAAAGAATTTCACTCTAGAGGTAAATTGATAGCGCCATATAAAATTGAATTAAGTATTAGTTATTCATTGTGTTTTTAAATTGTATATTACTTGTTTTTTTTTAGGCAAAACAACAAGCGCTACCAAATCAAGGTGTATGGGACATGAGGGGTAAAACATTTTTCACTGGTGTTGAAATTCGTGTATGGGCAATTGCGTGTTTTGCACCGCAAAGAACAGTTCGAGAAGATGCTTTACGCTCATTCACTACACAACTTCAAAAAATCAGCAGTGACGCTGGAATGCCAATTATCGGTCAACCTTGTTTCTGCAAATATGCCACTGGTCCCGATCAAGTTGAACCAATGTTCAGATATCTCAAATCAACTTTCCAAGGTTTACAATTGGTCTGCGTTGTACTACCTGGAAAAACTCCTGTCTATGGTAATTTTATATTTCAATTTATCTTAAAAGTTTGAAACAAAGATGTTTAAAAGAAATTTTTATTTTAATGTTTTAATGTTCATTTTCAGCCGAAGTTAAAAGGGTAGGCGATACCCTATTGGGAATGGCAACACAATGTGTTCAGGCAAAGAATGTTAATAAAACATCCCCGCAAACATTGTCAAATCTCTGCCTTAAGATTAATGTGAAACTTGGTGGTATCAATAGTATTTTGGTACCTAGTATCAGACCTAAGGTCTTTAATGAACCGGTTATTTTCCTTGGAGTTGATGTGACACATCCACCTGCAGGCGATAACAAAAAACCAAGTATAGCCGCTGTTGTTGGAAGCATGGACGCTCATCCCTCACGGTATGCAGCTACTGTACGAGTTCAACAACATAGACAAGAAATTATTCAAGAACTCAGTTCTATGGTCAGGTATGTAAACTTTTTTTTTTTGTTTCTGATTCCCTCTGTAACTGTAGTGATTTATAGGAAATTTTATCTTTAATTTTTTTGGATTATTTCTAATTCTTTTTATAACTTGTAATTTATAGGGAATTGCTGATAATGTTTTACAAGAGTACCGGTGGTTATAAGCCGCATAGAATAATCTTGTATCGTGACGGTATATCTGAGGGACAATTCTTGCACGTTCTTCAACACGAGTTGACTGCCATTCGTGAGGCCTGCATTAAACTAGAACCTGAATACAAACCAGGTATCACCTTTATTGCTGTTCAAAAGAGGCATCATACACGTTTGTTCTGCGCTGATAAGAGGGAACAGAGTGGAAAAAGTGGAAATATTCCAGCGGGAACAACTGTCGATGTGTGCATCACCCATCCTACTGAATTCGACTTTTACCTTTGCAGTCACCAAGGCATTCAGGTAAGTCAGTTTATAAGTTTTATTCACCTACCTGATACTGTAGGACATTTATTTTTATTTTCTAGTCGGTTTCGCTCCTTTTTTAAAGGAAGGCAATCTTTTATTACACTCAATATTTATTTTTATATTTTACCCATTTCAAAGGAAAATTTTTTACTATACTCGATATTTATTTTAATATTTTGCCTCATTTTTTGATGCTTGATATTTATTTTTATTAAATATCCATTTTTATATTTCGCCTCTTTTTTAAAGGGATAATTTTTACTACACTGGATATTTATTTTAATTAAAAAGCGTGTTTCAATATTTTTGCCAGTTTGAAATTTTCACTGTGCTCGGGTATGATTAGAAAAATCATAAAAGAAATCCACTCGATCAGTGCAATGTTTATAGCCTACCGCTTTTTGGTGTGCATTTTTATTTTATAGCCCCGAAAGCTGTAAAATTTGTTTCTTTTTTTTTGTGTTTGAACATATTGCTTCCATAGTTTTTTTTTATATGAAAGAAAAAAGTGGTTTTGAGAGAATTTTGTTGGGAGGAGAAAGAAAAACTGAAGAATGAACTTATTGATAAGTTTGAAGTATGTTTTTATGAATGAAGAGCTTTGAATGAAAACCCTAAACAATAATGTGAGTTGTTTTTCAAAATTAATTTTCCTTTTTAATTTTTATAATCTAAAAATTTCTTTTTCTCTTACTGAATTGTTTCCATTAATTCGTAGGGAACATCGAGACCTTCACATTATCACGTACTTTGGGATGACAATCACTTTGAGAGTGATGAATTGCAATGTCTCACTTATCAACTTTGTCACACTTATGTCAGATGTACAAGATCGGTTAGCATACCAGCTCCAGCTTATTATGCTCATCTGGTTGCTTTTCGCGCTAGATATCATTTAGTTGAAAAGGAACACGATAGGTAAATATTACAGTTCATTGGTTTTATTAATTTATTTTTTTTTACCAAGTTTCTATTCTATTTTATTATTATTCTCATAAAATTTATTTTATTAAATATTTTTATGTTTTTAATTCCAATTTATTTATAATTTTAATCATTTAATATAATTTTTATTTAGTTTAATTAATTTTTAAGTATATGTAAATTCGTTTGGTTTGAATTATTTCAATTTATTAATTAAATGTTTGTTTTACAGCGGAGAAGGATCTCATCAATCGGGCTGTAGTGAAGATAGAACGCCAGGTGCGATGGCACGAGCAATAACAGTTCACGCGGATACAAAGAGAGTTATGTACTTTGCGTAATTTATGCATGTTGATCATCTGCGAAATCGC
Organism: Leptopilina clavipes; assembly: GCA_001855655.1. Lineage (NCBI taxonomy): Eukaryota > Metazoa > Arthropoda > Insecta > Hymenoptera > Figitidae > Leptopilina > Leptopilina clavipes. The sequence continues at coordinate 22,112 of JUFY01022336.1, forward strand.
CATATCCACTGAAAGAAACGATTGGGGGTTATTTTTTATCAAATTAAAAAAACAAAACCCAATTAGCTAATAATTGATAGCTATGTACTATTAAAATGATCATATTATCCCCGAAATCATTTCTTTCAGTGTCTTTAAAAGTAAAGTAAACGGAGTAAGGATCGTAGGCTACTTAACAAAAAACAAAAAATTGACGTTTGAAACCTCATGGTCGGCCAATTTTTTTTAAATGTACATTTCTATAGATTGCTTGCAAATATCATGTCATATCTCTGTTAGAAAATGAAACCATGAAATTAATTTAATAGCTTTTAAAATTAATATTTTTCTGCAGATAAATTTGAATCTATTTTTTATTTTAAGTCAAGAAGTCGATTTTCTATGACGAAAAATTGCTTTTTTTTAGTTAATCATGTTTTAGATTAAGAATTTTTGCAGTTTCACTATATAAAATAGTGAAATTTTTCTCTTTTATAAAGATTTGGCTTTTGAGCCGGAATTACGCTTATTTTTTTTTGTATATTTTTTCTCTGCTTGAGGTATTTTTTTTATCTCTATTTTAAAAATCAGCATTTGTATCATATCAGAAAAAAAATCAGATCAGATTACACAATTCATGAAATCACGAGACTGCCATCATGTTAATTTAATTAAAAATGCAATTACGAGGCTTGAGCTTTATATTTGTGAATTATGATTCGTTTAATAATGAATTAAAGATAATAAAATTTTAGAAGAAAAAAAAAAATTGGCCACCAATTGAGTGACGTTCGTCATAAAATGAAAACGCTTGATTATAACATACAAAGATACTGAGCTGATTTGCCAAGAGTTATATAAGAGAATGGCCAAAGTAAGTTTAGAATTTTATTAAAATGAAATTAGGAATTGTGGCGAAATTTTAATTAAGAACTTTCTGTTCAATGATAGATTCTTAATTATTGCCGTTAGAATTATGCTTTACATTCAAATATATATATAAATATATATATTTACGTCACGATTAAAAAAAAAAATAATTTTTAACGATTACAAAAAAAATTTTCTTCTATTATATTACGAATTTTCTCGATGCAATGTGTTCTTATTGAAATCTATCAATCGAAATTTTATGTCAGTCGAGAAAATGACCAATATTTTGTGTTATCACAATTCAGGAGAAACTAAATATTTCCCACATACATATATAAAATGAAAATAATTCACCAATTAGTTTTACTAAAACTATTCTAAATCACAATATCCTAGTGAAATTAACAGCGCGTGCAGTAAAAAAAAAAAAAAAAAAAG
>JUFY01022336.1:23463-41966 GCA_001855655.1 Leptopilina clavipes
TTATGAACGTATAATTATAAAAAAGAAAAAAATCTCTCGAAGAGTCTGTACTCTATTTTGATCGATCATATTTTATTATTCTTATTATATTTCAAAAATCTCAAATAGAATTCATTTGCCACAATAATATAACTCTAAATGCATTTAAAGAATCTTACAAAAACTTCATAGGTTTTGAAATGATTGAAAATCATTTAATTAGGTATATTATTACCTATCATTCGCACACACTAGAACATTTTGCCATTTCATTTTTTGTTAATTTGGGAATTCTTTTGACAAGAATTATTTGAGAATGATTAATTAATTAACAATCATTTGTAATTGATTGAGACAAAATTAATTAATTAAATAATTAAAAAGAGAGAATGAAAGAAAGAAAAAGAAAAAAAAATTATCGTCGAAAGTATGAAAAGGACCTCGACTCTCATGTAATATTTATTCTAGATATAATTATGAGTAATGTAGAAGATGATCAATAACAGTTATATACCTGTATAAATTTAAATTTTTAGAATCAGCCTCGACAAAAAAGAAATTAGGCAATTTTGTTACAAAAAAAATAGTATCTTTCAATTTGGTAATTAATGCAACTGCAACTCGAGTGTGATTCATCGAATTGTCAAGGCAATTTCGAATTAAATACCAAAAGATAACTCAAAAGAAGATAGATAATGGGCTGAGTACAATTAGAACATTGAAAGTTTTATTAAATAGTTGCGTTATTTAGGAGTTAACGAGTATCAAAAAAAAAAAAAAAAACAAAAATGATTGAACACAGACCATTATTTGCTGTGCTAATAGATGTTAATGTTCAATCATAACGAGACCATTTAAATCAATAACTACTCACACAAATTAAACCGATTTATATAGTAATTTTAAGTTTTACAGTGTGAGAAATTGTCAAAACAAACAATAAAACACAATCATGCTGTAAGTTTCAAATTAGAATAAAATAATTTTGCATCAAAGAATGATTTTGATAAAACAAAAATTCCTAATGACAATTTCTCGCATTTTTGAGAGCCTCGAATTGTAAATAATATTACTGTGTTTTTAGCGTTTGATTTTTATTTCTTTTTTTTTGTCAAATTAAATTTCTCGGAGTACAAAGTTCTTTCCTTTTGAAATCGAAGTTAATCTATTTTAATAATCAATAATGAATTAAAGTTAATCCTCTATATTTTAACAGTAGTAGGTATTTTTATTGTTATTATTTTTTTTCGGTAGAACTGCTTTCACAATGTGTTCTTTATTTAAAGGTAATTACTGCAAGTATTCTCAAGAAAGCATAATACAAAAGAAAAAAGAAAGAAAGAAAACAATTGTCGATTATTGGGGAAAAAATATTAGTAATATTAACATAAATGAAAAAAAAATACTTGATAAACGGGTGTATGAAAGGATCCAAGCACTGCGGTTAAATTAATTTAAGGATATAAAATAATTTATATTTATATATATATAAATATATTGTATGTATATATTTACAAAAAGAATACACCTTCACACCATTCATTCGTAAATGGGTAACGCACTTAGCTTATAATTGTCGATTACACATTACAATGCTGTATTCGCGATCGAAATGCTGCCTTCGCGAAGATGCCGATTATTATATAAAAAAATATATATATATACATATGATACACTTATTAAAAACAATTAATTTTAACCGATATCTTCGTTAGACGGACAAACATCTTGTACACAATATTGTACATATTTTTCTAGTAGTCTTTCGTCATTATAATAGATATTATCTAGAGATAATTTTCCTTCATATCTTCTCACGCAAATGCATGTGTCACGTTATTCAAAATACTGTTCTAAAATTTGACAAGAAAATGAAAATTCCATGTAACGAATTTTAGAACACAATTATTGTAATTCTCTCTGTCTCTCTGCTTTTTAATGAGTTTCAACAATAGTATAAAAAAAAATGACTAATATTTACCCTTTTTTTTAAATACATAATATATAAATAGATTTAACCGAGAAGATTTTTATAAATATATTTATTTTTAAAAAGTTTCTCGAACTTATTTTCTGAATTTTTATTCCATTTTCAAGAATTGTAAATTTATTAATTTTCGTAAATTGTTTAAATTAGTTCCTATTTTTTTTTTTTTTTTTTAAATTCAAAATGATTCTGAATTTTTGTTTTAATTTCTAAATTTAGTCCGTTGGAGTTTTTGAATTATTGTTTTTATATTTTATTCAATTGCAGTTTTCGAATTTTCTTATTTTTTTTATTTATTTTTTTTTAATTACTAACAAATTTTTTTGAAATTACATTTAAATGAAAACTTTTTAGATTGAAACTTGATTATAGAAGAAGCAAAATTAGTGTAGAACAATTGATATGATGCGTTTGTGCGAGTTTTTGATAGAAATAAGAGAATATCAAAATAAGACAGCAGTGACGAATAACGGGCGCATAAAATAAAAATACAAAACAAATACTAGGAAAAATTGTCTATTTTTGAATAGAGTATTTTTTTTTAATAATCTTGTATTTTAATCGTATTCTTTGTATTCTTTTTTATACTCTTCTTTTTTAAATAGAGAATAATTTTTTGAAATTTCATATCGATTTTGTATAACAATTTTCTTTTTTTTGGTTCAATTTATCAATTTATAGAAATAAAAGATTACATTTTTTATTTCTATTAAATATTATTTTTTATAGAAAAAGAAGTAATTTCTTTGAGTTTAATATCACAAAATGCAATAGTTTATTTAGAATGATAATTAGATTTAAATAATCGGTAAGAAATACGCTTTAATAAAAAAAAAGAGGAATAAAAACCACCGAGACTTAAATATAAACTGTCCGTCATTTTGTGCAAGTAGAATATTAATAATAAAAAAATCTTGCAAATGGCTACTCATCTGTGATAAAAAGAAAACAAAACTGTTACAAAATAATGCAATATTTTGCATCTTTAGACCCTTCTCTATACTGCCTGGACACATTGTCCTTTTCTTTTTAATTATTATATTATATTAATCGTTTTTTGTGGTAAATAAGTTATTGTTTAAAAAAAAAATCGAAATTATAATCAATTAATTGCGTTTTGAAACCGTTATACGTCACTGGTTTGCAATGAAAGTTGAGTTATTTGTAAAATTGCGCAAGAGAAAAATTACGGATTAGCCAGCTTGCACGATGAAGAATGATAATGAAATAGGGCGGTTTAACATAATTAATAATGGCAATTCATTAAGGATCACATATAATTATTTTTAAGTATAAATATTAGGAATAATAATTGTCAGCTTTAATATTGTCAGCGCCCACGGATATCGAAACTTATTTTTTGATTTGAAAAAAAAAATTTTTTATAGATTGTAAGCCTTTATTATTTTGTTAGGTATAAATAATTCAAGGAGCTATTTTTTAGGGAAAAAAAATTTATATTTAAATGATTTTAAGCATTGTTTAAATTTTCCATTTTTTTGAAATTGCTCCTTGCATTATTGTCATTAAGTCATAGATTCTTATTTATATATTAATAATATAACAAATTTCAAAGTATTTTTTCACTTTTTTCTCTCTCTTTTTTTTTAATTATATAAAAGTTGCTGAGAATATTTTTCTTCGGAAAAATTTCACCTCAAATTTATATTAAGTGTATCTCAATATTATAACTGTCTTTAATAACATTCTTGGAATACTTAACAATTTTTCAACTTATTCTAATAATAATAGATTTAATAAAGATTTTTTGTTTTTATTAGTGTGGCGAAATAAAAATGTTCAAAAATCGAAAATTTCGTTGTACAATTTGAATTTTAGAAAATTGTATTTATGCGTATAATTTTGAAAGTAAACAAGTCTTATTTAAGTGCCTGGGCGCTATTCGTGTAGGGGAAATTTTTTTTTGAAAATTCTAAAAAAAACAAAAAATATCAATATTCTTGAATCGGAATCGATTGAATGATAATAAATAATTTTTAGTGAATTGAAAAAACGGTGCATGCATCGTAATTTTATCAAGAGAATTAAGAAAAAAATTTTCGATTTCGGTGTAATAATGAAAAAAGAAAAGTAAAATTGAAAATTCATGTATGTGCATGCTGAAAGTATAAGTTAATTATTATGTCTGTTGAGATCCGTAAAAAGAATGTTATTGACTAGTTTTAAGATAATATATGACATACCTTATTGTAGATTATAAAATATAATAATATACATTTAGATTCTAAATGAGCATCATCTATAAATATTGTATAAGTATATTATATATACATATATATATATTTATGATAACATAGATTAAAAAAAAAAAAGAAAATTCATGTTAAGAAGTCCTCTCAATTTCTCGAGTTTGTAGATATATGATTGACTTATATTGTAATTCACTAAAATCGTAATCGTATTATCTAAATTTTAAGAAAGTAACAAAAGTTCGATAAGCAGGGAAAAAAAATTTCCACAGTCGACGCATTACGATTTTAGTTGAAAAATGTCAAAATGTAACTTAATTATTTTTTTTGTCTCTTTACAGGTACATATTATATATATAATGATAATAATTTGCTTGGCTTATAGATTTATTTTTTGAAAAATAATTTTTCTTTTCAATTAGAAAATTTTTCACATTAGAATAGAGGCTTAGCAAAAAAATTTCTTTACTACTTTCTCATCATTTAGAATGAGATGTGGTTAAATAATCTGCAATCTCTTTTATTTTATTCTCTCTGCATTCGTTTCTTCTTTTTTCTTGTCAGTTTTATAAAATTCAAAAGATATACGCTTATGGTGTTTGTTAAAATACTCTATTTTTTCAAATAATAATAAAGTGGCTAATCTTGTATATTAGCAAATTCTGTCGGTCAGAGTCCTCAAACTAATATATCAATGGCAATAATAAAAAATTAAAATATATAAACTTATATATTTTTTATTTATAAATTATATATAGATGAAGTATTTAAAAAAAATATAAAAATTGTTTATGGATTCGAGTTGAGTGACAATAAACAAAAAAAACATTTTATAACATGGACTCTTATCGTGCAGATTTTTTTTCAAAAAGGAAAAATTTGTCTTTTTAAATTTTTATCAAGAAAAAATTGATATCTGTGAAATTAAAGTAAAAGTAAAATTAAAAATGTGTCAATTCATTTAAATTGGCTTTTCAATTTTAAGAATCAGAGAGAATGATTTAAGTGTCGTCATTGTTTATATGACTTGTAAAATATAAATGAAAAACTTTGAAAGTTCATTCCAAAAAATATTTTTCTTTTTGCATTTTTCCCCTTTTTGTGTCAAAAAAAAAAAAAAAAAAAAAAAAAAATAGAATTCGCTTAAAAGTAAATGGTTGACGCTTTATTGTCTCATTCATGTACCTAATTGACATGTTAAAAGTAACTTTAATCGATAAATTAAAATAAGGATAGCAAAATCAGCCCAAACTAATTATTACATAAAACAATAATAATTAATGAAAAAGAAAAATGATGCAGAATTATTAATAAAGATAAAAAATAAAAGAATGGCATAACTTTCTTTAGCAATTAAGAAAATCACCATCATTCTGTATTTAGATATTATAAAACATTATAATCGTATATAATGAAATGAAAATGGTAAAACGGTGGTTTAATTATTAATATAATGTGTTAAACGAAGTATGTAGATATAAAAAAAAAACGATAAGAATTGTGTAAAGACATAACTTATTGACGTTTTACATCGCTGTATATACGTGATATATTTACATATATAATAATAATATATGTCGTTTCATTTAGGATGTGAAAATTTTTTTTTTTTTGGGGAAACGATATGTTATTTGAAACGACGTTCACCTTCCTTTTTATGAAATAATTTCTCGGAGTAAGCCTCGTATTAAATCATAAGCCGTTGCTGCACGGAGTATAAAAATAAACAGGAGCTTATGGATAGCATTTCATAATTCGGAATACGGGTTATAATTATTATCTGTTAATTAATATTTATAACTCTATTATTGAGTTGTCTGTAAAATATTGGATTTAAAGTTTATTAAAGCAAAAAAAAAAAGAAATCATCTCTCGTTGGGAAATTGAATGTATTTCTATATACATAATATTTGAAAGCAATTTTTTACTGTTTATAATTTGTATTCAGTTTTTGAGAGATGATTATAGAAAAAAAAGAAACAAAAATTATGAACTGTCAAAACAAAAAGAATGCTCTTCATAATTTAATTAATTTCTAGATTAGATTACGTATAGTCGATAAAATCGTGTGTTAGAATAATAATTAATGCCAGAATTCGAATAAATGCTTAATCCAGAAATTCTGAGTCATTTTTTAATCGCTTTATTGTATCCTTTACAAAAATTCCATATTTATTATTTTTATATCCTAGAATAACTAATAATTATTTTGTAATATTGAAAATTAGTCATTAAAATTCAAATTTTGACTAATTTACATTATAATTAGTAAATAATATTCCCTTGTTATATATTTTAGATATAATTTCAAGGTACAAAATTTTATTTCAGTTTTTGAAATTTCAATAAGTTCCCGCCAGGAACAGAAGACGCATGCGCATAATGTGAGAACGAGTGACGCAGTGATAAAGAAGTTTCGGAGTGTTACACGTGTGACGAAACGGATCATCAAAACAATCCCGGTAGGAATAATTACTTTTATCAATTTCTTCAGATTTACTTTACTTCTAAGTATAATTTTAATGTGCTTTAAAGAAAATCAATTTTTGTTTCTCAAATGTTTCTAATAAAGCATTAACTTTGTCACAAGTCCTCCCGCCAAAATTTTTATAGTTATTGTATGATTGTATCTTTGTATTTTCAATTAATTACATATTCCAATACTCATTTAATGAATAATTATTCATTTGTTTAAATAAAATGATCTGATAGGATTATGTATTGCTTACAAATTTGTAAGAATTTTGGGAAATTTGTAAAATCTTTTTGAGGTTATGTCGATTGGTAAAAAATTTACATTTTATCAATTTTAATTATTACTAAAATAGTATTTAAATTAACATAAAGTACTTCTTTAAATTGACATACAAAGAATAGAAATTATGTTGCATAATTATATTTTTCTTCATTGTAATAAATATTGTCTAAAATGTGGAAAAATTTATCCCTACAGATGGTGAACGACACAGAACAAATTTCCGCATTTGCGGTTTATGCCATGAAGAGGAAAAATGATGATGTTGCAAAGCCAAAGAATGTCAAAAAACTGAAAAACAAAAAAAAGAATTCAATTGACGTAACGAGAAGTTATAAAGAAACAAAAAGCAACAACAATGGCAATAATTCGTCTACGAGAAAAAAATTAAATGAACTTGTGAAGCAGAATGGAAATACTTTTAAACTCACGGATTCAGTGGAAGTGAAAAAAGTAAAAACTGTTACTTTTGAGAAAAATAGAAATGCGAATAAATCGAAGAAAAATAGTTTCGCAACAAATGAAAAGAAAAAAAAGTTGGGAAAAATTGCAAAGGTTAGACAAGTTAAACAAAACAAAACAACAACAAATATGTCGAATATTCAAGCAATGACGCGACATAATATTGTAAATAATTCCAATGAATGCAAAACGAAAATTATGAATATTAAGAAAAAGAGTAATTTAGAACCATCAGTGTCCATTGATGAAGATATTAATGTCAATCCACTTAAGAAGAGTAAATTGTGTTTTGAATGGTTGATTTCGCCAATTAGCGCTGATGCCTTCTTAGAGTAAGTTGTTATTGAAAAAAATACAAAAAGATTTATTTCTTCTAACATTTTCTAATTGTATTAAAATTTAATTTGAATTACAGACAATCTTGGGAGCAACAACCAGTTCACATAAAGAGGAAGGATCCGGACTATTACAAATTTCTACTTTCGACTCCTATGATGGACACTATTTTGCGAGAACAACATATTCTATTTACAAAAAATCTCGATGTAACTTCGTATACCAATGGAATGAGAGAGACGCACAATCCACCTGGGCGAGCGCTACCTAGCATTGTTTGGGACTTTTTCGGAAATGATTGTTCAATCAGAATGCTGAATCCTCAGACTTTCGTTCCACAACTCCATGACTTGAATGGTAAATTTCTTTCGATTACTACATAATTCTCCTTTTAAAAATTTCAAACATTTATTTAAAAATGAAATTGACATTTTAATTCTTTATTTTTTTTTCCAGCAATTCTTCAGGAGTTTTTCGGCTGTTTTGTCGGTGCGAATTCCTACCTCACACCTCCGAACAGTCAGGGTTTCGCTCCCCATTACGATGACATTGAAGCCTTTATTTTGCAAATTGAGGGCAAGAAACGATGGCGATTGTACAAACCACGCAATGAGGAATTTCTCGCTCGATTTTCATCGAAAAATTTCGATCAATCGGAACTTGGTGAACTCATTATGGATACTGTTTTAAATGCTGGAGATTTGCTCTATTTCCCCCGTGGAACGATACATCAAGGAGAGACAATAGATGATACTCACAGTTTACATATTACGCTCAGTGTGTATCAAAAAAATTGTTGGACAGACTTATTTGAGAAATTGTTGCCCAAGGCGCTTGCTCAAGCATCGAAAGTTGATTATCGCTATCGGCAAGGTTTACCTGTTGGAGCGTCAAGATTTATGGGTTACGTCAATTCAAGTGATAGGAGTTCAGAACGAAGGGCATTTTTGGAGAAGGCAAAACTTCTTTTAGACGATCTTATAAATTATGCCGATGTCGATGAGGCCATTGACGAAATGGCTAAGGGTCATCTTCACGATTTCTTACCACCCGTTTTGAGGGACGATGAGCAACGAAATTCCGTGCTTCGCGATGGTTGGATTGTGAGAAACGAGGGAATTGTGGAGGAACGAGTTGACATTCGACCCGACACGAGAATTCGACTTTTAAGATCGCACTGTATAAGGTATTGTTCTATTATTGATTAATTAATTCTAATTTATCAAATTTTAACTTTAAAAATACTCAGTATTTTTAACTATATAATTAACATTTTTTTCTTAATTTTGAAAAAAGATTAGTAGAAGAGGAAGATGCTTTTAAGATATACTACTCGACTGAAAACTCAAAGGAATATCATGAACTTGAGCCACAATTTTTCGAGATTGAACGTTACCAAGTACCTGTGATTAAAGAAATAATTCTCCACTATCCGAATTATATTAAAGTAGAAGATTTGCCGAGTTCCGAAATAGACATTGATGTCAAGGTTAGTAAAATTTACAGTTTTTTTTGGGGGTTTTTTTTTTATTTCTTTTTTATTATAAATGATAGTTTCTTTGTTCTTAAAGTTGATATTGAAATTGAAATAATATATATATTTTTGTTATTTATTTTCTCTTCCAGCTTGGTATTGTGCACGATCTTTGGGAAAAATGTTTGATAGTGACAGATGGACCACTACCTCGAGATGAATGATATTTGTAAGTAAGAAAACTTGTAGGCATTTAATAAGTTTTATATCCCATGTACAAAATAAATGTTTTTTTGTATTTAAATATTTAAAATTTTATCCTTTAAGGCCTTGTCGCCTTGGTCCCGTTGTCGGCCAAGCATATATTCGATATATCCTAAATATCCATCGTTGTCCAAATCGTCTTCCTCAAGAACCCTATCTATAAGTTCTAAGAAAAAAAAAATATTATTTATAATTTTTAATTATTTATTTATATACTTTTTCCATTTTCATGATTCCAGAGATGATTCCTTACCTATAATCCAAGGTAAATCATTCTCCTGTTCCTTGGGCTGGTAATCACTCAACTCCTTGTTCTCTCCTTCATTCTCATGATCATGAAGTGTGTGCTGAATGGCATGGAGAATTTCTAGTCCATCGAGTTTTGTATTATTGTCAACGTCATGGAGTCTATATAATGTAAGTTCATTATCATTATTTTTCGTTTCTTTCCTTTTTTGATTTTAAAAATTTTCCGACAAAATTATGTAGTTTGATTACAAAATAAAGTTAAAATATTTTTTTTTGTTACTTTATTTTACAAATTATTTTTTTTGTACTGAAAATGAAGATTTTTGTTCGTCTGAACAAAATGGAATTTAATTGAATTTATTTCAAATTGAAAAAAGCTAATTCTCATTTAATATTATAATTTAAATGTGAGAATAAACTTACTTGAAATAGTAAAATTCTAATTCCTGATCAGATAGTTTTGTTAAATCTAATTGATCCGCCAGCGGACCCATGTCTTCTTTCAAGTGTCTGGGAAAAATTTATATTATTTAATTTTGTATGTTTTTCGTGAAAAAGGAAATAAATTTTAATAAGTTGATTATGATTATAAAGATGATGACGTACGAGGTGTCGTGAAGTAGTTGAGCATCCTGAGTGAGTTTAATCTCCTTTTGAGGCGCGTAATGATGATGAGAAACGCTACTTCGTGGATGATGCGGACCTCGAAATCCCAGCGCAATACCAGAGTGAAGACTGATCAGAAGCAACAGAAGCATCTGCAGAACAACAAATTCTGAGCTATCGACATGATAAAAAGGTAAGTGATTCTCAATTTTATCTTTTATATTTTAACGAATTGAATTTTATTCTATTTTTATAGAAATTTCTGCAAAATGACTTTGCATTTATGTAAAATCAAAATACCATGAAATTGAAATTAAGAACAAAGTTTGGCTCTTTGTTATATACATAATAATGACATTCAGAGGGGTTTAGAATTTGCTTTCATATGGAAAATTTAGAATTGATTTTCATTAATCGGCCTCTTTTTTTGATATATCGGTTATTATGCAACGATGGAAATCGGAAGAATTTCAAATTCAGTAACTCAAAAAGGCCCCACACGATATTTTGTGAGCAGTGCACAATGACAATAGGACCTGCTGGGTCGTGTTCGAACTGATTCTGTCGCCCTGAAGTCCTGTTCTTCCTCTCCTTTTGGGGGGGCAAAAACTCTTGCTCGACAGATGGGACAGTAGAGGGGGTCCCGGAGTAATTATTATGCGATTACCCACAAGCCCATTGATTTAGATTGGACTCTGGGGGGTCCACATCGCATCGAATTCAAGAATACATCTCGAATTTTGTTTCAAATTTCAAGTGTACTTTAGAAATCGTTACTCTCAAGTGTAAATAATTTGTTTTTTTTATTTAGAGCTTGTCAAATCAATTCGAGTTGATATTTCCCATTGTCTTATGGGAATAAAAATAAAAAAAAAAACAAGGAATTCAGGATAGATTTTGTTTTTCTAATTGGTTTTTGTTTTCGACCAATCTTTATAGAATTCTCATTTAATTTTATAATACCCGCAATTTTTCTCTAGGGGAAATTTTTATTTGTCAAGAAAAAGTTATTTTCATGGGCACTTTGTTTAAATAATTCGAGTTTTCAGAAAAATGTTTTTTTTGTGTATTATATGGAGGGAATGAACGAATTTTTTTGATGTTAAAAAAAAGTCAGGTGAAATTTGATTAGTGGTTCATTAAATGTTAATGAGACTGTTTGGAATAGAGTGTGTATAATAAAGTTGAAAACATACGTAAATAATAGACATTTGTCCGGATAGGAGATGTTTAGTAAAATGTAACACTAGTGTAGGTGTCAAGAGACGTCAATTTGCTCGCGAGTATATGCGGTACTTAGGAATCAATTTTATGAGCTTACAGAGGGCTTGGAACGAGAATGCATATGTTGACGGGTCCCCGAGGGATTTTTGGTGCAAGTGGACCCCCCGGGGGGAAACGCACCCCAAATAGGAACAGAACGTCCGCCCCCGTCGGGTGTCGAAATCTATAAATAATTTATATCATTTGGTCCATTCAACGATAGAGAGCCCATATGTATACCTGTGTCGCCTTTCACCACTATGCCAAATCTACTTATGCTCCAGGATCTTCTTCTTCACTATTAAATGCGAAACTGCACACTAGAGGGTTCTTCAGGTGTTTAATTTTCGTCTTTTTCTTTCTGAGATGATGTCTTGAATTAATCTTGAAATTTTGCTAAAACAAAATATGGAATATTGACGTTAGGTTTTTTTTTGTTTCAGTTGTTGTAAAACAAATTTTCCATTTTGACCTCTTTTTGTCAAATTTTTTTTCTATAATTATAAAATTTTTATTTACGGGAGATATTTTCAGATTGATTATTTTGGGAATTTTTTTAAAAAGAGTTAACTTACTAAAGTTTTTATTTATGGGGGGGGGGGGGGGGGATTTTTTTCTGAGTCAGTTTTAATTCGAGTTGTTTACAAATTGATCACTTTTCGCTTTTGAAGCATAGGGGATTTTTTATTTCAATTGTTACAGACATATTTAATTTGTTTTCAACGAAGATCAAGTGAATAATTTAAATATGTAATAAAATAGAGAAAGAAAGGCAGAGACATGTTTTAGAATTAATAAACCCCCTCACTGGGTGAATGTCGAGAAATTTGATACTAACATCTGACCATTTCAAATAACTCGCGCCAGAAACCAGACGTCGTGACTATCGGCGTTCATTAATCTCGAAATAAGGGATGCTGGGTGAGGAATGCTTTTACATGATTCATCCCTCCCTCTGTCTCTCTCTCTCTCTTGTCCTTTATACTCGGAAGGTTATGTTTTATAGGGGAACCTGTTACATCTCGCAAGATTTTATTATAATACAAAGAAAGTTTTTTTTTTTGAACAAATTAAAAAGAAACAAAAATTTATTAATAGCAGTAAAAATTTTTTAGTAAATTATTCTTGCAAAAAAACTCACCCTGTATGTATTGATGGGGAAAAAAATGGGTTTTAGATCCTCCTTCTGTGTTTCCCGGGACTGTGGGTATGGTATTTCGACGTTTATCGACGTTTCCCTTGGAGCTTGCGTATTTTGAGAGTTGCTCCAAAAGCTCTAAATAACATGTTTCTCCATTCAGCCTTGTATCATTTTCTCTTTTCTCTCCATGTGGCGCCACTTGGCTTTCTGAAAATCTAGGGGATGAAATAGATCTACCCTTTTTTTTTCTTTGTAAATTGAAATAGGCTTTTTTTCCTTTTTCTTTTTTGAAGAGAGGAAAACTGATTAGGAAAAGCGGAAAAATAGACGCGAATTTTTATTATTATAATTATTACTTTATTTATTCATCCACATTTTTCTATTTTGAATTTTTAGATAATTAACTATTTTCTATTATTGGGTATAATTAATTATATTTTATAACTTAAAAGAAATAGTTCCCACACAGCACGATATCTTCCTGGAAGCTTCCTGGAAGCTTCCTTGGAAGATCGGTGAGGCTCGGATGGAAACTTCCTGGAAGATTCCAGGAAGCTTTAAATGTCCGCCTTAAGGAAGCTTCCATTGGAAGCTCTAGGAAATCTTCCACCGGAATCTTAAGAGAAGCTTCCATCGGAATCTCAAGGGAAGCTTCTCTGGAACCTTAAGGGAAGCTTCCTCAGGAAACTCGACGGAAACTCCTTTCCTCCAGAATATTGGAAAAATGAAAATTTTAGTGGAAGCTTCAGGGAAGCTTCCCTAAAGCTTTTTTGGAAGCTTCCCTTGAGATTCCGGTGGAAGATTCCCTTGAGCTTCCAATGGAAGCTTCCTTAAGGCGGACATTTAAAGCTTCCTGGAATCTTCCAGGAAGCTTCCATCCGAGCCTCACCGATCTTCCAAGGAAGCTTCCAGGAATATATCGTGTTGTGTGGGTTTTTAAAAACAGAATTGTACCAAAAGTCAAATATTTTCCGAATATTATAAAGCGATACATTTAATTATAAAAATAACAACGCATCTTAGAATTAAATTTATCCATGTTTTTTGATAATTAATTACGGGAAGAAAGTTGACTAATTGAGAAAATTCCATTTAATTGCAGATTTATTCTAAAAAGTTAATGGATAAAAATAATCATTGTAATAATAAAATTGATAAAAATAATAATAATAATAATAATAATAATAATAATAATAATAATAATAATAATAATAATAATAATAATAATAATAATTTGTCAGGGAAATAACATGAAATTTTGAAAAAGAAAAAAATGTTATAGAAAATTAATGGAATTAATTTCAATAACTTTTTATATATTGTTTATAAAAATAAAACTTGAAGAATATTGAATAATTTTTCAAAATTGAGTTTAAAAAAAGGGGAATACCTACACTCTAAATCTGAATCAGTGAAAATTCCACTGATTTCAATTCAGTGGACGAGTTTTCTTTAATTCATCAGTGGAATTTCACTGAGAATCAGTGGTTTTTACTGACTCTCAGTGAAATTCCACTGATGAATTTAAAGTGTATATAATTTTTTAAATAAATCTTTTTCTCACATATTTAATATTTTTCTTCAATATTCAATAACTTTTTTTTTATTATATTTATTTCATTAAAAATTTTTCCGTGTTTTTCCCTTCAATATAGATATACATACATATAATATATATATAGTTTGAGAAGAAAATATCGTTTTGATTCTACTCTCGTATTTATGCAAATTAACAAGAAAATTAAATTTCCTTTGAAAATTTTGGAAACCAATGTTTTGATCGAAGATAATTTCATTACAAAGGGTTGCAATATCCCATTATATGAAATGCCACTTATATAACGATTTATAAACAATTTTGTTATAAATTTATTATACAATCTACATGTAGAAAAAAGAAAAATTAATGACTATATTTGGAGGAGGAAAAAAACTGTTTAATTTCCATACAAATTTTTTTTTTCTTCATATGGAAAAAAAATGTAAAAATTCCTCTAAATAAATTTGAATATCCAGATCTCTGAGTTAATTCGTCACATTTTCCCCGAAGATACAATGACCGACAAAAAGCCGCGGAGAAAAAGATCTCAATGCATAGGGATGTCCTCGTTGAAAATTTCGAGGATGATCCCCCGTTGTAGGCGGGCCCGAACTTTTGAGCGTTAACTGGGAGAGAGAAAGAGAGAGAGAGAGAGAGAGAGGGTGAGACAGAGAGAGTGAGTGGATGGGTCTCTCAGGTTGCCACGGTAACCAGCGTAGCCTAAAGCTATGCTTTTATTGATTCCAAGCCGCAAACAATGTACAGGAGTGGATGTTTCGCTCTGTTCTATCTCTCTATTCGTCTGGATAGTGGGGAATTAACGCATTTCGTAAAATTGGTACCTGTAGCGGAGAACACGTGCTTTCCAAAACTGATATGCCTATTTCACTCCGAAGGGGACCCTTATTTCTCCTTCTTGTCTCACTTTCAATCAATTTGCCCTCTGAAAATTTCGACAAATTGTAAATATCGGTATTTTTAAATTTCAAAATCATCTTTTTATAGTCATTTCGTATATCACTAAACGAGGAAATCTTATTTTAAGATGACGCATTTTTTTCTTGCAACAGTAAAAATTAGTAAAAAAATTATAGTAAAAATTTTAACTAATTTTAATTTCGATTTTTATAGTAAAAATTTTAACTAATTTGAATTAGTTTTTTATAGTAAAAATTTTAACTAATTTGAATTACTTTTAACTTTTTGCTTGTAAATTAATTAAATTTTACTTATAAATAGTAAAAAAAAATATATTCTACTAATTTATTAGTAAAATTTAACTAATTCAAGAGAAAAAATTCTAAATTAGTAAAAATTTTAACTAATTTGAATTAGTTTTAACAAATTCAAAAGCAAAAATTCTAATTTAGTAAAAATTTTAACTAATAATTTGAATTAGTTTTAACTTTTTGCTTTCGAGTTAGTTAAATTTTACTAATAAATAGTAAAAAAAATTTTCTACTAATTCATTAGTAAAATTGAACTATAATTCAAAAACAAAAATTCTAAATTAGTAAAAAATTTTAAATAATTTTAATTAGTTTTAATTTTTTGGTTTTGAGTTAGTTAAATTTTACTAATAAATTAGTTGAAAAATTTTGTTTACTATTTATAAGTGAAATTTAATTAATTTAGAAGTAAAAAGTCACTTGTTCAAATTAGTCAAAAAATTCTACTTTGAACCAAGAAAAAAAACAATTTATTTTATGAATAATAATTGTTAATAAAAGATTAGAGAATATCGACCAATAATAATAAATTTTTTATTTTTGTCATTAACAACATATTTATTTAACGTAAATAATTAAATCCAAACAAATAATCTCGACGAGCTTCTGATTCTTATACTTCCTCTGCTCCATCTCGTTTAAGAGCAAAGAATTTTCTCGCCACCTGTTGGCAAGTTACAGAATTATAATAGCGCGAAATTCAAATTTAATAAAACAAGAAAGCGAATTATATAGGGAAAGTGACTCTTGCTGGTTGAATATTTAAATTCCGACTTTGGCATCTCCCAAGATTGGTCTAATCGTATTTTTTTCCATTGGAAACTTATCCTGAATTCGCACTGATTCAGATTCAAAAAGCAATAATAGTAAAGTTTGTCATTCAGTGATTAATAATAATAATTGAATGTAAGGTTTATGAAATGTATATTTTTGACTTGAAAGCCAATGAAGTTTACCTCTATTTCGTAAAGAGCGGTTAATTGTCCTTTATGCTTTTGGGGCGTGAAATTTGAAACGATAAATTATTTATTTGGGGAAACGCAGGAAGAGGAGGACGAACAGGAAGGAAAGGATATATAGGCAATGAAAAGCTTTTGGCGTGTATTTCGCTTGAGCCTTTTGGGAATTGAGAGTCGCAAGGATATGAGGAACTTGACCAAACTCGAAAAACAGGTTGACATTTATTTTTTGTGTTTATTTTTTTTTTTCAACTGCAATATATCCGATCATAGAATGTTGTATTCTGACGCATGAAAATTGCCCAAAGGGATGCGCCATCCGTATTTCGTGATCGATGTTCTCTATCCGATCAGAGAGTCTACCGAAACTGCCCGACAAATAATATATTCATAGCTTCCGGATGGTTGAACGCGCTTCTCCTACCTCCCCTCTTTACCTTTCAATATACAACTCTTTTGCCAGGTTCCGCTTGCATTTCATCGCTTATATACGGAAAATCATGCGTTCAATAATTGAGGGAAGTATTTTTCTCTGTTTTTATTTTTATAACTGAAAATATGTTATTCACTTTTTTTTTTCGCAATGCTCAAGCAGGGCTATGATATACAATGTCACACATTCGTAAAAGAAACAATTGAATCTCGTTTCAATTTGTCGTAATATCTTTTTTATTTTCGACCATATTTTTTCATCTTCGACAATAATTCAGCATAGAGAGGGTCACGAATTTTTTTTTTTCCCTCTTTTGAAGCAAAAGCGTTCGACCATGTGAGGACATTACTTTTTTTCCATCACATTTTTCCGATATAGAAAATTCACTTACCAAAAAGGGAACACACATGAAAATGTCTCAAAAAATTATTACTATTTTAGAGAAGGATCGAGGGAGAAATATTCTCTATATGATGCATTTAAAGTTGGGTGGTGCACTGTTTTCATTTTATGTTATAAGAAACGAATACTGAAAGAAATTCTACTTTTACCCTTTTTTTTTTCTTTTACACGCATTGGTTTTATTCGTTTTGAAAAATAGACTAGACGTCAAATTATAATAATAAAATGGAGTAAAATAATAATTATGTTCTTTAAATTTATATATAATTTAATTTGAAATTCTACTCTTTAAATATGAATTAGTAAAAATAACTAATTTGAATTAGTGGATAAATTTTTCCCTTTGAATTAGTTAAATTTTACTAATGAATAGTGACTAAAATTTTTTTTTACTAATTTATTAAGGACTATTTTATACTATTCAACTATTTTTTTTATTTTAATTTTTACTATTTAATAGTAAACAAATTTTAATTTGTAAATAAATTTCTAATTTATTAATCAATTTTTAGTTTTTTAATAATTCGAAAGCAAAAAATCAGTTACTAATTCAAATCAGTTAAACTAGATTTATAGATTTACAGAGAATATATTTTATTTCAAATTTATATTATAAATAATTATTACATTGAAAAAAATTTATATGATTCAAATATCCGATTACTTGTCTATTAATTATCAAATGAATATTTATACTTGAATCAAATAATTCTTATTTAAATCAAATAAATTGTAATTGAATAAATAATTTCTGTATGTATTCACCCAGAGAAATGTTTTATTTGAACCAAATATAATTTATTTGAGTTAAATAAACGTATATTTGTCTCAGAGCCAACAAAATTATTTATTTGTTTTAAATAAAAATTTTATTTGAACCAAATAAAAATTTTATTTGAACCAAATAAATTTTTATTTGAAGAAAATAAATTTTCATTTGAACCAAATAAAATTTATTTGTTCCAAATATATAGTTTATTTGGCTCTGAGACAAATATATCTTTTTTCTGGGTGGAGAGTTTTTCTGAAATATTTTTTTTAATAAATAATAATAATTGTATCTAAAAATGTTTTGAATCTTTCATCAATCATATTAACTAATTGGAAATTATTAAATTATGTATATGAATTACAAAAAAATTCTTCACAGTAAAATTGATTTTTGTTTTAATGGAAGAATTATATTTTTTTGGGTCAAAAAAAAAGAGAGAGAG